>JAGDQP010003867.1:0-61539 GCA_022664845.1 Lepisma saccharinum | reverse complement strand
CGCATTTTATCGTTAAAGGTCAATTTAGGTCATCAACAACCTAAACCAATAGACTACCGCAGTGGTCGGGTGGTTACACACGTCAAGCCACGAGTCATAGAGTTCCGGGTTTGAATCCCGACTGGGAAACTAGTTTTTGAAATTTGTAAACAGAATAGGTTAATTGAAGGCGAGAAGGGTTTAGGTTGTTGATGACCTAAATTGACCTTTAACGATAAAATGCGTCCTGCTTTTTGTTGGTAGAAATTATGACTAGGTAATATACCAGACTAAATAATAATGATAAAATAGGAAAGAGATAAGAGAAGTTTATGCATTATACGTAAATTCATCTGACGTAATGTGGGCAATATTTCAAATACATATTTCTATCTGATTGTCCAGATGCATTTGAGCGGTTCAATTGTGCAATCTGAAAATGTTGGAATATGCCTATCCATGACGCAATTTTTTAAAACAAGAAACGAGTATGATGAATATTGGACGCGTATGAAGTTAGAAGTTCAAGGATTGAAATCTGGAGCTGGAAATTTTGAGGGAAGAATTGAATCGGTCTTCATTAAAAGGGGATATGTGCTTTGTATTTTTAACGGCTCATATTCCCTTCTAACAATGACCGATTCAATTGATTGATTCAAAATAATATGCTCTAAACAATTGATATTTTGTGAGAGAAATAACGTGCGTGGTTCATGGAGAGTCTTTCTTTAGAATTTGCGAGAGGCTGTCATTCCTCTGTCGCGTAGAGGCGATTGTAATGGAAACATGATCAGTTCAGTATAAAACTTGTGGAATACAAGAAATATGAAATTGGACAAAAATACGGAACATCACAGCCTCTTCCAAATTCTAAAGAATAAAGTTTACACCCCTGTTTTTGTATAACCAAATGTAGTAGTTTCTTTCACAAAATGCAAGTTATATGGAACCTTTAAAAATCTTACCTCAAAATTTCCAGCACCAGGCTTCAATCCTTGCCAACTTCATTCACGACCACGCTTCATCATTGTTGAAGGTACCATCTAGGAATTTGTCAGGTGTGACGAAGGAAGCATTCAATCAGGATGATTGGCCTCTGGAATCGAAGCTACAATCTCCTGATTGCTAATCCAATGCTGCATCAAATGAGCTATGACCACTTGTTTTCTTTTTTATTCAAAATAGAACAAATTATCCCACATGTGACGTAAGAGTCTGCCGCAGTAATCGTGTGGTGTGACGTCAGGCCAGTATCCACAAGATTAAACATGGGTGAAAACGCATTGGTTGATATCTTTGCACATTAAAAGTTGTACATAACTGACTAAGTTTTGGGTGTGTAAGAAGTATGCTTAAAGTGTATAAATAGTGTTGAGTTTATTTATTAAATGGAGACTATCAGTCTGCTAAAAAGTTATTAAATTATCTGAACGAATAAAGAAAAAGAACTTTTTTAATTCGTCCTAAATGTCAATGTTACTGGAGTGAAGATACTATGCAGTATTATGGTAAAATAAATTAAAATAAATTAATAAAGAACAACAGCTTAACAGGTTTTATGGTGATTTTGTTTTGTGGGGAAGGAGGAAATTGGAATTTTCGTTAGTTGATTCCCCCTCTCACGTGTATTAATGACTCTATACGTGTATTCATTCGTTTTCTTGTGGTGTAGGCAATATGTGATAGCGATGGAAAAAAAAAAGACGACGACGCCCTTTCTACAGGATACCTTTTCACAATGTATACGGTATGGTATGTGTGCGGTTTCTGATCTCGGAAAATCCCTCGAGATTTTAAACCATTCTCTCTTCTCTATGCTTTGCTACATAGGTGTGTGTATGTGTGTATACTTGTCTGCAAAACTCCAAAGAGGAATCAGTAAGAAGAAGGTAGTGCGGTGAACGAGACCAAAGTCAAAAAGGGAGATAGGGACAGAGAAACAGACGAACGAAGTGGGAACCAGAAGAGTGTATATAGGGAAAGAGAAAGAAGAAGTGAAAAAAAAAGACGTAGAAAGGTGGCCCTAGGGGTACACACACCGACTCTGATTAATGTTTCATTGGGATCAACTTTGAATATTAACTTTTGCGGCACCTCTCGCGTTGCTAGCACCATCGGGGATTACATCCTAATAGAGGCTGCTACAGCACCACACTGGTGTGTATGTGCTTGGAGATAGGTGTGAGTTTATATATGTGTGAGAGAGAGAGAAAGAAAGAACGAGGTTGCCTTCTCTGAATTCTTCATCTGTTACACTCACACAACATACCACTCCACCACCACCACTAACACAAGCAATCGGGCGGGTGCTCCCTTGAACATCTCTTCCGGTAGTTTTTGAACCACCAGCAAAACCAGTTATCTTTTGCATCGTGGGAGATAGAGACACGGGAAGCGTTAGATTTGGGCGGAGGGGATATTAGAATAGACGATTTCCACAGGAGGGATAACCACGTCCGAATTCCTTCTGGTGCTAGTTGATCGGAAGAGGGAAAGTGAAATATGAATGGAGGAATGTACCAGGAAAATTTGGTTATGCGACAAAAGGTGTAGTCCAAATAATGGATCGAGAAGTAGTAGCGTTATTATCCAGCGTGGTGGCTCAGGAAAGAGTGTTTACCTTCTAATCTAGACAGCTTGGTTCAAGTCTCTGAGGCGATCATCCGAGCTGAGATTCTTTTCCACACTTACTTAGTTACTTACTCTATGGCTTACGGAACTATGACGACAAGGTTACAGCATATCACAATTTTCATATCTTTACTTCGTGGAGTCTTTTGCACAGATATTTAGAACTAGTATGATTTCTGTCCTTAAATACAATACGTATTTTTACTGTAGATATCTTTTGTAGAGCATTTATTGTGAAGAATACACAATGTAGCTACCGTGAAAATTCCCGATGTTAACTCTGATATTGAGGTAGGAGAGCAGGGATTTTTTGCCAGGATTTTGGGAGGGGGGGGGGTGTTAAGTCAAAATTGGGAGGATATAAGTGAAGTTTTACACGGATTCTATCGACTTTTGACCATAAAAATGTAAAGTTGGGGGATGTATTCGTGAATTTGCGGGGGTGACATCCCACATAGGGGTGCTGGCAGTATCACTGTAGGAGACTTACGAAAGTAAAAAGAAATAGAAAACTTACAAATAGCTAATCTTGTGTTGGATGATTATTTTATTGAATAGAAGACAGTATGAAATTCTTGAGAGGACGGTACAAAATAACAACATGGGAAGCTTAAGTAAAAGTCGTCGACAGGAGTCGGCCGAGTGGCCGAGCGGTCTGCGGCGGTAGACCATCGGCTCGAAGGTCCCGAGTTCGAGCCCCAGCAGGGGCATGGGTGTGGATTTTAACTGCTAAAGGCGAATCGTGACGGGCCGAAGTTCAAAGTTACTAGACTGGCCCATATAAAAGTAAAGTTTACCAAAGTTTTATCGTGGACAGGAAATATTGTATGCAAAATTAGAAGCATTCAAATTACACGGTAGTCAGTTGAATAGCGAGTAAAACTCGTAGTCCCATATCCGCGGTGGCTCAGTTGGTAGAGCGCTCACCTCTGGTGCTAGGGGTCGTCGGATCAATGCCATGTGGGTTTCGTGGTGGACAAACACCGTGTGCGTGGGTTTTCTCGGGGTGCTCCCGTTTCGTTCCACTTGCTTCATTCCACCAGTTCATCCCATTATCATCCTTACAGGCTGAGCCATAGATGCCTAAAGGCTTAAAATAAACTCAATTCGTAGTCCCATATGAATACATAGGGTATACCTATGTTTCCTAAGCCTCTTTGACTACGTACCATTTCTCACTTTAGTGACACAAATAGTCATAGTCGACAATCATTGCAGTTTTATGAAAGTTCAAACTGATTGTTTCTAGATTACAAACAATGTACATTAATAATCAGTGTTGATATGATGTGTAATAACTATTGCCCCTCCCTGCTCCGTACACTGTGGTTGACGAAGGTCCTGAATTAAGTGTCTGATTCTGAATAAGGTATTTTTTAATTTATATAAGAACAGCTATTCATAAGGCTATTTATTCATTCGTACACAAGAAATTATTTTATTGTAACACCGTCAAGGCTACTGTGACTGTCACAGAATACTTACACACGCCCTGCGAAGTGTTCCGCGGAGGACACTTGTGAAACACTGGGTTATATATTATAGCAATTTCGGAACTCAAATTTTGAATAGCTTGGTTTTGAAACAAACATTAAATTGTGAATGAGGAAAATGAAAATAGGAAAAGAAAGGGTAAAGGAGCCAATCTATCTATATTTTTTGTGACCTTATTTTCTTGAGCAAATAAACGAAATTTTCCCATTATAAAGTATGATCACAGTTATCAGAAGAAAAAAAATTGTAATATCTGAGCTGTGTTCGTATTTGTTATATTCTTATGTTTCTGGAGCTTTCTGAAATGTCCATTTTACCCTATTTAAGGAGGTAAAGTAGGCATGGAGTCTTCTTCAAGAATTCTTCAACAATAACAAAATATAGGTAAAAAAAAAGCAACCTAATTTTTTTTGTTAGAAATTTTTGTGTTATTAAGGAAAGAACAATTCCAGGAAGCAATACCTAACATGCCGCACATTTTCTTTACACAAATCGTGATATCAACTTTCCTTTCTTTCTTTCAATTTATAAAATGACTGCATCGATGGCTCACCAAATTTGAATTAAAAGTTCTCATAGATCCTGCTCAGATGAGTGGTTACCGCTCTTGCTTTATGCTCGAGAGTTTCCAGATCCGATCCTCTTGTGGAGATTCTAATTTTATTATTGAGAAACCATCGATTTCCCAAATGGGGAAGCTACTTCAGAACTAACGGACTGCTGCCTCGGAGGAAAGGTAAATTGGAGATGGGAAGCCGTTGCGCTGACAACGATACACACTGGTTGAATGAATATCACCTTACAGGCCAAGGCTGTATATTATAGGCTGTAAGCAAAGGAAGTGACATTGTTTCGTTTACATTGATAATACCAATTCTTCGATATTCATAGATACAGTACGTCGCAAATAATTCAAGAAGCACTATCTCTTCTGCAACCCGCATTACAGCAGTGCACATTCATGTTGTATAACAGTCAGGGGTATTATATAAAACAACACATTGCATTGCCCAGAATATTTTATCATTTAATTAGAGAACAGCCGGCTAGGCACTGAGGGATAGAGCGAATAATTGTTTAACACTAGTTGTAATGATTTTACTTAAAAAAAAAACCTTTATTATTAGAAGTTAATGAATCTAAAAAAAAATTAGAGCGCAATTTTCACTTCCTTCTCCACACAGCCCTTCTGAATGTCACGAATATTCCTCCGAAAATATACATTATGTCTAGAGTTGAAGGGATTACCTGATCTATACATGAAATATGCTAATGTCCGCCCTGGGAAGATTCCAATAATATTTATATTTTATCAAAGTTACTTTAGCTTTCAATAAGCTCTACAGCTCTTTAATTCTTCTAGCGTTCAACTAATTATGAGATTTTTTATGTTCGTGGATATTTTTACTAGCCGGAAATGTGTTGGGAACATTCCATGTATATTCCTTCATTATTATTTTGAATATTCTCGATCGTTTTGCAATTTTCAAGTATTATTTCTGGAATACTGGGAGTTAAAATAGCAGTCTCCAGAAAAAATTAGTAAGTCACGTATTTTTCCTTTGTTAATTCCCGACATTTTCTTCAGTACAAGCACACTTAAAATGCGATTGATTGATAAAATTTAGGATTATCAATTCTCCTTAAAGTCGAAGGATGACCAGTTTCTTCATGATCTTTGAATGATTACAAGGCGTTTCACTTGCAACCATAATTATACTCTAGCAATAACTTGTTGAAGAAAGGATTAACAATTTGTTCTTCAACAAGAAGAAAAGTTGAAAATCGAAATATCTGCAATATGTCAAACACAAGCGAGTATATTCCAGCGATGTTAACTTATAGTAAAGTTAACTGTCAGGTTCCACGTGATCCGTTCGGTATCTTTCCGTCCTCTAATTCGTAATTTTACGTACTGAAATAACTACCACATCCACAGCATATTTATTTCCTCTCAAATTATGAGAACTTACAGGATTTGAGGAAACAATTTTGTAGCTGCTATAGTATTATTACATATTTAGCTGGGTTGAATTTCGACTCAGTTGGAGGTACAACATGCAACTTTGTATGCGTAATGGTTGTATCTAGGAATATCCAAAAATTAATGTTGTCCGCCCCGGAAGAGTAACTTTTAGAATATGGCGGCCAAAATCCAATATGGCCGTCATTCAATCACGATACTGGCTGCTGTGGAGTAGAAAGCGGTTCCCTATGCCAGATGTCGTGACCAAAATTATGAGCAGCGCTACAACATGCTGCGAAGATACGATACCATCGACCCATTCTTCAGTTACCGAATTCCAGTGTTGGCGAAAGCGTTATTGTTTATCTTCGATCCTGTTATAAGAAAAAACTTTGGTAAACTTTATTTTTATATGGGCCATTCTAGTAACTTTGGACTTCGGACCGCCACGATTCGCCCTTTAGTCATTAAAATCTACACCCATGACCCTGGCGGAGCTCGAACGAGTCATTGGCCTACAGCCGTAGGGCGCACGGATATCCAGCCGGCATCTTGTGTCAGAATTTTGTTCATAAGCAAAAGCTGGAAAAAACGTAATACTTCAAAAGCGTCAGCAGATACGAAATCAATAGATGTAATGAAACCATGTATACGAGGAACGAAGTCAAGTTCTGTGCCATCCACGAGTGCAGATATCCTTCCACATTCTCGCATTTTTTTGCAGAAAAGAGAAGTATGTAAGAGGAACGAAGACTCGAGAGAAGTTAAGTAACTGCGAGGAGTTCAGTTCCGACAATACCGTCAAAGCAGCAACACGAAGACATCTAGAAGAAAAGACAGCTAGTTCATGTGACACCAGTTATATATTAGGTATCTGCGCTAAAGACCTTATTTACTCTTAAAAGTTGGTCATTTTTTGATCGAAGTGTAAGCTAAACTGGCAATTTTGAGGCTACGTACTTTTCTGGATGAAGCTTAAGCCTAAGTTGGATATTCTATAATCCAGTAACAGGAGTAAGGTTGCTTGCTTGTCACTGAACGCCCCGCCATTTTGAGTGTTTATATTGCCTTTACACTGTGAACAGTAAACAGTTCATTGGTGGACCGAGAACGGCAAGGATTGCATTGGCGGAAAGAGAAATTAAGTTTGGTATAAATCTTTATACTGTAGCAAACGTATTTCTCCTTTTTCTCACGAGACATTCCTCGTAGTAACATCAAAAACCTATTAATGATTAACCGCCTTCGCAGTAAAATCCTACCTATAGATATCACTCGAAAAGTGAGAAACTCCAACTGCCTTCGTAGCTAAGTGGAAAGAGCGTCTGACAAGCGTACCTGTGGACCCTGGATCGAAACCCGACCACTTCAACTTTTTTTTTTAATTTTTAATTTTAAAGGAATATTACCTTTTTATTCTTTTCTACTTTTAAAAATGCTGTGCTTGAATGAAATACGTTGGAACTGTCGTATACAAGCATTTTGAAATTTTGCAGAAAGTAAAACGTTCAACCGAAAACTGGCTGAATGTAGCTTAATCCAAAAAGTGGAAGCAGCTCAGCTGCCTCCATTTTTTGGATGAACGTTGTGTCTCCTATTTTTACAGTGCAGTCCAGGAGGAAGATATTAATGGTAATAAGGGAGCTGAGGCAATGAAGGAAGTATATAACTTCTGTGAGAATATCATTAAGAATCCAACCATAGTATCACTTCGTGTGTTTTGTGATATTCTGGGGAATAAATTCAGAAGTCGGAAACTTGAAGTGAGAGACCCTCCTCCCTAAAGAGAAACCTTAATCGCCACATTTCAAACAAATTTCCTGAGCTGATGTTCGTTGAAGTACAGCCATCTAAGACTATGATAGTTCCTAATACCATATAATTTTTCGAGCTCATTCGTGAGAGTTACAAGTTAAAGGAAGAACAAAAGAAGCTTAGAAACTACAGTGAGGAAGACATTTGAATAAAAACAGCTGCAAAATCACTAAGCGAAGATACCTTCAATAATTCTGCATCCATGTGTAGCCTCCAAAAGCTGCAGTACAGGTGGTTTCAAGGTATGTACCTGAGACATTGCATTCATTCCTTTGCATCCTTCTAGCTGGAAGCTCTACCACAAATGATATCAGTTCACGTGTTCTTCGCCCTGTTACATCTCTGAAACAAGAAATTGTATTCTGTGCTACCAACGCAGAGATAAAATCTCCCAACCCCTGTGTAATTAAATCTTTGTGCAACAACAAAGAAGCAATAAAGCTAATCAATCAGCATGGGCACGGCATCAGCTACCATCTTATTGAAGAACTTTAAACTGAACACGCTCTTACCGTTATTTCCCAACAAGATAAAACGTCTGCTGCCATACCAGACTCAATTCAGAAGTCTCATTTGCCTGGAGAAGGAATAGTTATTATGGTAGCAGGCAACATTGACAACAATGAAAATAGGTGCAGGTGCAGGTACATCCATCGTGTAAATAGTATTGTGGCTCAGAGACAATCGGCTAATGTACTGCTCAGACAAGACAAAATAATGGTTGAAGACGTTGAACATAAACGAAAAAGACATCGTCGATCATTACCAACATCTGAGCATAGGTGTACATTTGGACACGACCTCGCTCAACCTCGACCTCGACCTCGCTCAACCTCGAACTCGCGACATGACTTCGACCTCGACCTCGCTCAACCTCGAACTCGCGATCTCACTTCGACATCGACCTCGCTCAACCTCGACCTCGCGATTTCATTTCGACCTCGACCTCACTCAACCTCGAACTCGCGATCGAATTTCAACCTCGAACTCACTCAACCTCAGCCTCAAGGTTTGAGGTCGAGGTCAAATGGGGCCGAGGTTGAACCTCGCGAGGTCTGACCTCGCAAAATTGAACAATGAAATGAACACCTACTGTGTAAGACATGTCTATGGAACATTTCGGATAGGTGAATAACGATCAAATAAGTTCCGAGCGCGGTGGCTAAACGGTATTGCGCTCACCTCTGGTGCTGGGGATTGTCGGTTGATCCCGGCTCGTGCCTTGTCTGCTTTGTGGGTGACAAATCCCGTCTGGGTGGGTTTTCTCGGGGTGCTCCCGTTTCTTCCCACTTTCTTCATTCCACCAATCCTTTCCATCATCATCCATCCGTCCTGAGCCAAAGTTGCCTAAAAGCCCCACAAATTAAATTCAAATTTATTTCAACAAAGAAATAAATATTCGGTCTATTTCAAAATAAATAAATTCTTAATTAAAATTAGTACTTTAGTCAGACAAGGGCCATCAGGGACAGTGAATTCTCTCGGAATTCGTAGTTGTTCATTTTAAAGTGAAGTTACGTATCTTGAAAAATGATTTTTATATTATGTATGCTGTGTGCGAATTTAGGTGTGTGAGTGGGATTTCCCTGTAAAAATTAGGCATTCCCACTGGTCAGTGTTTTACATCCCTTCTGCGGATAACATTCTACCGTTGAATCTTACAGTCGAAATGAAGTTTGAAAATTGGAACAGCACTTCTTTGTTTGTCCAAACTTGATTTTTTAAGCTACAGCTGTTTATGAAACCGAAGGCAAGTTTCACTTCTCTCGCAGTACTTCTTTTTTAAGTATCACAAAGCACTTCCTTTTAATTTAGAAAGATGAAGCACACAGCACTTCAGTGATAGTATACAGAAAAATAAATATGCAAAGAAATTGTTTTTCATATTCTTGATATCATAAGATTGACAGTGCTGCTACGACTTCCGAGCACCACAAGTTCTGCAGCTGATAGCATTAGCATCCTCTCCACCTTCGGTAACCTTAAAATTCTTGCATTCTTCTGTTTTGAAATAATTATCTATTCACCTGAGAAAAGCATCCTTTTTGCCAGAGGCAATATAAGACAAACTGGGGGGACTCGGAGGGAAGTATCGCCAAGTCTTTACATTCTTTGGGAAAGAAGAAAAGAATCTGTGTGCACCACGATGGCGTGAACCAAATTAGTAATATGATCTAGTTTAACCTGAAGTAAATAAATGTTTAAACTCAGGACAATTTGAGGAGGAATCACGAATCAATGTCTCTAATTGAAAATTTCTTTGTCACGACAGGAGAGAGTCATTAATTGTCATATTTTAAAGATAAATTTAACTTTTAAGGCAAAATTTCATGTGGAAAAAACTAGTTTTGAATTTGATTTGACTTGAGTAGCTAAACTTCTGGTTTATAGTGTAATGGGATATGGATAAATAGGTCAGTGAGTTAAGCACACAAGTAAATAAACATTACATAAAGCTGACCAAGCATCCATAGAAAGCAGACGACAACAACCTCCAAGCGGCAAGTGTTGGAAGTTCTGAAGATACGCCCACAAATGAGGGTATAAAAAGGCCATTCAATCACCTTTGAAGGCATCACTTCTTCGATCCGAAAAGTGGTCACCTCTACCTGACTTGCACTGAAGTTAGGACTCTCACCTTACCTCCAACTTAGGTTGGTATACCTTTACCTGCTAATTCGCACTGGAGTTAGTGTCCCGTCTAGGAATATCTTCCTTCCCTAAACCTAAGTAAATCATTACAAGAGGTGATCCACTATAGTAGTAATTACAGAGCCCATGTTCGGGACGGTCAGATTATTATCTGTACAACAAATTGTAAATATCTAATATATAAGAACTTTATAATAAACTGGTGTCGGTAAAACGTATATAAGCATTGCTCTATTTATTCGTCAAATAACCATTCTATTTAACGATCTACGGTCATAAGGTCTCTACCATGATTTCATATCGTATATGTTAAGATAGTGCTACCACGTCATATACGATCCCAACACTACCTATATTTCCACAAACAACAGGGTGTTACTGAAGGATCATTACGATAGTTAGATCTATTTTCTAATGAACTTTAGCTCACTGATTCACTGTAGCCAGAGTTGTATACATTAGCCAGGCGATTTAAGCTGGAATACTATGAAGTATGAACTATGGAACACACGATAAAAAATGTATTGCATAGAAATATAATTCGTATCGTGACGGGCGTAAGCCGTAGTGCTGTTACCGCTCATAAACTCATTTTATTTATTTTATCTATCGAAATATAAGTAAAAGAAAATGTAAAATTTCTATAATAAATAAGGTCACTTCACAAAGTGTTGATCAAAACACGTGTCTGGATCAATGAAATAATCAGACAAACTTTGGTTATTGTGAAGTGACGGGTTGTGTGAATATACTTATTTCCTTATTCAACTTACATAATGGCTTGAACAGGAATATATGGTTAACCCCGTTACAAGTCGGCGGAAAGGTGTAACTTATCAAGCACTGTTCTGGGAAAATGAGAAAAGAAACTACGACCTTAAATTAGGAACCATCCCGGCATTTGCCTGTGTGACTAAAGGAAGAACCCTGGAAAAAACACACTCAAAATGGGCTTTCTTGCCTTTTCAAACTTGAGTCACTGATTGACGTGACTTCAGTTTTTTGGTACAAATGTTCGGAGGGATTCCTGATTCACACTAGGCAACTTGGTCGCGCGACTGAGTCACAGTTCATTTTTGTTTCCCTGAGCCAGTTTGATAAAAGCTTTCCAACGACACCCCACGCACCTCTCTGCCCTTGTTGTTCCTGAGATTTGATTTCTGTACATGGACGGACAGAATGAGCGGGATTATAAGATTCCTTTAGCTATAGCTTCGCTATTAAGGGACCTCCTTAATAAATAAATTTATAAAGTTACTTTACGTTTTTTTTTCTCCTGGAGTAGCACCTAGGGACCGTCATTTGAATCACGGCCTTGTAGCTTAGTGGTAAAGCGTTGGCGTAGCATTCGGGAGGACATGGGTTCAATCCCAGCGGCAGACCATCCTGACTGATGTTTTCCAGAGTTCTTCCTCACTCACACCAGGCAAATGCCTTTATGGAATCTTTACCTTAGTCCCTGGCCGATACCTTCCCGAATCCTTTTCCCTCCCCTATCCCGCCTGAGCTTTAGATGCCTAAAGCCATAAATAAAATTCAATTCAACCCGCAAAGCCTCGGATGACTGGCACTCCACCTTCATCAATAAGGACCTTCCTCGCTCTCGCCCCCACTTTTTTTCATTTTTCAAACTCTAAGAGCATTATCAAAATTTTTAGAACATAGCGCACTAGTATTTACAAATTACTACGAAATACAATGAACAGCGATCTCGAGATCTTGTCGATTGATGAGTACTGAGAATTCATTTAAATAATGACGTCATTTGAAAACGTATCACTCAAGAATGGACAAAATCTCGAAATCGACAGGATTTTCAGTCTAATAACTCTACCAGCTGGTTCAGTGACTATAACCACTAAAGCCAGCCCCCCCTATTTCTGTTTTAAGCTTCAACCTCGACCTCGCCAACGGACTTCAACCTCGACCTCGTTCAAAATCGACCTCGACCTCGACCTCTCTCAACCTCGAACTCGCGATCTCACTTCGACCTCGACCTCGCTCAACCTCGAACTCACGATCTCATTTCGACCTTGACCCCACTCAACCTCGACCTCGCGGTTTGAGGTCGAGGTCGGACCTCGCGAGGTTCAACACCTCTGCATCTGAGATTCAAAAAGATATTACACAGTATTACACGAATCTGTACAGAAAGTGATAAAGTTATTTGGAGAAGTCATAGCAAATTCATGATTAGGAGGTGAATAGAAGCCTGTCCAAAAGAAAGTTGGCAATTGAGAAAACCAAAGCGGATCTTTTGAATGCTAGACAGAAAGGTGAACTAGGTTATAAGTAGTTCGTAGTAGAACAACTATCCAAGACAGGTTACTTTGATTCATTGCCGATGCAACGACTTGCAACATTTAAGGATCTAACTGCTGAGGTGCCATTCAAGATGAAGGACAAACTCGTTCCCTTCAAAGCGGACAGATCTTTATTTGGTAGAATGTCAGTGTTAGCTCAGTTCCGCTCCATCGTTATGAAAATTGTGTTTGAGTATCCACTGGGACCACTTCCATCGAGTTCGTCCGATCTTTTTCTGGATCAAGGAAAACCAACAAGGTTGAGCTCACTCACTATCTTACCAAAGACTTTCAGAGATGCTGTTTCAATTTTTGATTGAATTGCTGGATCTGGTGAAACATTTGGGATCCTTGCTCAGAAAATATTTCATATTATTATCCGGGTCCCGTCCAGTAGAATAGATGTTGTTTTCGACATCTACGTCTATTCCTCGATAAAACAATGTGAGATGCAACGGAGAGCGTCCTTTGTTTTAACTGTGGTAAAATACAGCACTATTCAGCACGTTTTGTCACCTTAGGTGAGCAGTGCATTCAAATCACTTCAAGCGGCACGAACCTAGTCCCTGAATTGTTCTGCAGTCACGAGGAAGCAGACAGAAGAATGTTCCTTCATGCAGCCCATGCAACCGAACCTTCATTTGTGTTACACAGTGATTCATCATTTGATTATCCAGAAGCGACGATACATACTCTTCAGAAAGGAAACGAAACCTCAAATAATAGAGTGCTGTGTTATCGCTGAAAAAATTAAGAGATCTTTAAATGCAGAAATTACTCTTCAAGATTTCGTGGCGGCTCTACTTGGAATTCATGCCATCATGGGGTGTGACACTGTTGCGTCTAACGTCAAAATTTTGGTTCACTTAGAGGTACAACATGCAACTTTGTATGCGTATTGGCGTGGATGGACACTTGTACTAAAGTAACCTGAAGAGAAGTGGAATTTGGACAGCTTATGTTTGTATTGTCACGTTGAAAAGTTTCCAGTTTTACTATCTGAGCATCGCCTTCTTGAGCAATTTTTCTTGTAACTTCGGATCAAATTAATATACTATCACAAACAAAGTGTTCTTAGAAAAAGCTTGGTTCCAACTGAACAATTTTTAAAAGATGAATTTTTTTCATATTTTGCACCACTTTAAAGTTATTCAATAAAAAGTGGAAATGTCGTGATTGAATGGTGGCCGTATTGGATGTCTGCCGCCATCTTGGAAACGCTATTCTTCCGGGGCGGGCAACATTGATTTTTGGCAATTCCTAAATACAACCAAATACGCACACAAAGTTGCGTGTTGTACCTCCAACTGAGCTAAAATGCTAAAAATTTAGCTCCTAGCTCCCGGGCTAATTTTAGTAGGTTTTAAATGTTTAACAGTGTATTTGAGTTGAAAATAGAGATGGCCACGTTTTTCAGGAAAACGGAAAATTCAGAACGAAAAACGGATTTTTTTCTTCCGAAAAATGGAAAACAGAAAATTTCCCGGAAACCAAAAAATTATTTTTCCGAAAGTGGCCGAGTTGAGAATGTTATCTCTAAAGCCATTTTCTATCTTGAGAAATAGATTGAGCTCGACGAAAAAAAGATTCCGATTTGGATTCAGAGACCTTAATTCATGATGTCGTTCTTAATCTTGCAAGGTGATAATCTTACCCCGGCAGTACAACGATATTGGTTGATATGAATAACGGACGATTGCGATATTGATCGAGGTTGTTATCTGAGATCGATCAGTAACGAATGGCAAACATTTTTTTGCCTATATTGGCTAATTATCGGAGATCGATAATGATTGGTATCGGAGAGTATCTTCTTCCACTATTAATCGAGAGTATCAGACAACACTATCGACTGATGTTGAAGAACGTTATCAATTGATAACGGATTTCACCATTTCTCAATATTGATGGATATCGGAGTAAGGTATTGATCGATGTCATTATCCGATATCGATGAATATCAAATAGCATACTCACCACGTTATTTGTTAATTGACTTCCATTTACCACAGGTGACAGAGCTTTCAAAATTCGTTGACTTCTATTCCTGCTGAGATCCACAAGTGCAACACTTGAAAAACAAATTAGAAACGTTGCGCGAACGTTCACATGACGCTCCTCCTCAACGATTTCTGGCGATGTCAATCGGTATCGCGCGATGAGATTTTTTATTGAGTGATATTTTTCACTAAACTTCGTATTTTAAACTGCCAAGCTTCGCCCCCTTCCTCCTCGTTTCCTGGTTGAAATACATGTTTGTTAAGTTTTAGGAATAGTGTTCAATGTCGAAATATCATACTACGCTAATATCGAACGATATTGCTGCAGAACGCTTAACCACGATCGATATTTGAGTTATTGGCCAAGTATTGTGGCGTTAAGGTACCTCAAGGCATTTTTGCACTATTTGCAGTTAAACTCTAACGACACGCTACCGCTTAAACGACACCAGGACAGAATTTGACTTCAAATTTGCGTTGAGATGTATTGATTTAAGAGGCTGTTTTTAATCTGGTAAGGATATAACATTCTTCTACGGTATTTATGCAGTATATGGACTCAATATGTATGGCACGCTAGCTCCTAAAGAAACCAAGGTAAGGAGAAACTAATCTCAAATTTTGGGTGTACATACCTTGATTTATCTATCCGCTTTCAATTGAGTGGAACTACAGCTTTTCTACATGGAATTGTTGCACAATATACATTCAATTTATCTTTATCTGCTTTTATTTTAGGCGCTAACGTGCCATAAAGACTGAATGCGTATAGTGCAAAAGTACCGTAAGAGAAAGTTGTAGCCTTACAAGATCAAAACAGTTCTCATAAACCAGTCTCTCAACCCGAATCTGAAGTATTCTTTTCAAACTCCCCAATTTCTCGGATAGATTATCAACTTTTGATACATTCTGTACTTCTTTATAGTGGCAAGTATGTATGATATCAGTGAAGATATGAAATTAGCATATTAAAGTTCTAATACAACAGCAAAGCACCAATAAATATGGTTATTTGTTATTTTTGTTATAAATACGACTTAGAAAAATACAAAGATCTGACAAAAGGTGAGCCATATAAATGCCAAACGCTTTTCATTCTCATAATTGTTTTCTTTTCTTTCAGTTTTCTTATCCTTTCTTTTCTTCTTTTAATTTTTCTTTCTAACTTTTTCATTCATTCACTTTCTTTATTTATCTATTTTTTATCTTTGTTTCTAACTCTGTATTTTTCTTTCATTTTTCTTTCTTTGTATCTATCTCTTTCTTTCCTTCATTTATTTTTCTTTCTTTTCATTTTATGTCTATCTTTCTTTGATTCTTTTCATCTATCTTTCTTTAATTTTCTTTGTATTTCTATCTAACCTTCTTTCTTTCTTAGTTTCTATCTTCATTTGTTTGTTTGTTTCTTTCTTTCTTTCTTCCTCCTTCCATTCATTCGTTCCTTTCTTTCTTACTTTTATTTTATTTAATTCATTCAATTTTTGTCTTTCTTTTCTTTCTTAATTTTTATTGATTCATTTATTCATTCGTTTTTCTTTAATTTCATTCATTCATTCATTTATTAATTCTTACTTTTCATTAATTCTTGCTTTCTTTCTTTGCAACAACTAAAACCTTTCTTTCTTCTTTTCACTTCCCACTTGGGTGTCATATTTTCATTAACAAGGTACTAGTATGAGAAACATTTTAGACAGCAGAGATATTAATGCAAAAAATTCGCTACACTAGGTGATCAGATAATTATGCATGTGTATGTAGTATTTGTAGATCTGTGTTATTATATCTGTATGAAAATTTTCTTGTGTGATTACAATCCCTTTTATAATTTAAACATAATTAAAAGTTCTATCAGGTATAGATCATCAATGTTGTGGTTCTTATAAACAGTTGACGGATTATTACTAGTTTCCCACAAGATAAATTGTCTTTCTGAGCAATAGTAATGACTTTTTACGAAACCATTATCCTTTATCTTGATTCATCAAATTGCTGAAATATTCAAATGTAAATGACATTGCGTGCAATGGAATCAGGCATTTTGTGATTATAAAATATTGACATGTTTTTTTCTTCTGTTCTTCAGTAAATAACATGTTAGCACAAAGCATCAATGTAGTTACTTGACAACCACTTACATTTCAACATTGACATATTGTACCATAAATGAGTCTAATCATTTGTTCTTTTCTTTGTCGTAAAGGAGGAAGGGAAATTTGTTATGAGCGCCATTCACGTTGGGTGTTATCTCTACAATTTTATACCTTAAAATTGACTTCGTTAAACCTTAAGATAACAAATATTTTCGTTGTCTAGATAACTCTCTAGATAATTTGTGATAACACTTTCTGCTTCGTAATCAAGGGATCGCCAGTTACATTCCCACTAGGGACATATTGATGATTTTAGATGGGGAATTTTGCTTCGAAATTGTTAGATCCTAAGATATGATCTCCATCCGATGAAGACAATGGTAAACCATAATTGGTTTGCCAAGTCCAGGGACCCTCGGATCACAAGTATACCTCCGAGTCGAATATAAATTATTATTATTATCAGGAATTATTTCTACGGCATGTACACTACCTACTGCAAAGTAGTTGGACTCTTTTATTGAGAAACTGAAAGGACTTCTTTACATATCAATACCTTGTGTGCCAATAGGAAAGACTGCATTCAGCAAATTCCTCTCGAAATATGTCGACCAATTTTATTACAGATTATGTTGGACATTTCTACCTAAACTTGACTCAATGATCCATCCAGTCCATCCGAAATGTTCAATAGGGTTCAAGTCAAGACTCTGAGTGGGCCAATTCAGTTGGAAAACATGTTTATTCTCGTACCACTACATAACGGCTACAGTAACATGACGTCTACCATTACCGTTTTAGAAGTAACGCTGGTAATACCATGAAACCTTCATCTACTGTATTAACAGTGTTGTATTTTCTAGAATATGTAATAGATTTGTCCCGTTATAGCACCATTAATAAGAACTAAGTGTCAACACCATACCATGAGATCCTCACCATATTTTCACTGCAATCTTATTTGATGGTGGGTACAGTGATTAATTGTGGGCCACCACTTACACAAAGTGGCCGACCAAGATATCACTGAACCATTGGTGGTGTGGTATACTTTTATCATAAAATTAGGCAACACAAAATATAATATTTGGTAACACTGTAGCACTTTAGAATTGACAATACAGCATAAATTAAAATTTGCAACATCCTGTGAGTCATGTTTTGTGAAGCAGTCTTTACGAAGGTTAGTTGTGTTTGTTCAATTGTTCTTCGGTTGTGAAAATGATGAAGAGTGTTTAGTGACTAGTATTGAATTCTGGGTACTCACGCACTCAAGAAAAGTCTAGGATGAAACACATTTGGTAAGAGTCTCAAATGTAGAAGAGTCGAATTTAAGGTGGATTAATTTAAGGGTGATTACAGCTCAACCACCAGGGTTATGTGAATAAATAGTGGTTGAGAAACATATGAATAGTACAAAAGCATAAAGCCCAGAAAAATATATAACCGTTGTTGTAAACTTTGCTTGGAATTCCCAGTAAACATTTTAGTATTTCTGGGCATGTTATATCATTAAAATATAGAGACGTTTCGAATACTGAGATGGATATTTACAGTTTCCATTTCTTTGTGCACATGCGCAGAATGAGCAAACGGTGTCTTCTCGTACCTGTGAATGCAAGTCCGATCGAGTATTTGTTGTCGCCATCTTGATAATTTATTTTAGTAGAAATAGAAATGGCTATTCCTAGCGAATGGAGATTCCGATACCTAATTGGCAAATTGAAAACGTGATTAAAATGTAGCGTAAGGCTATGGTCACATTGGATCTGGTTTCGGCCGAACTTTTACACTGGTATGAACACAGCCGAAAAAGGTAGAACAAACAACACAATGTAAATAAGTGTGTGTGGTCACAGTGCCGTGTGGTTTCTTCTACCATTATCGGCAGTGCTTCCCAGTGTAAAAACTGCCGAAAAGGAGTAACTTACTTTAAGTCTTCTACGTTTAGACAAAGCGCTTCTGACATTGTATACTGCTTTGGTATAACGTTTTCTTATGATTTTGTGTCTTGCTCTCAGTATTACTGAAAAGTGAATGGTGGTTGGTTTTAGGTCCCTTGATAACGAGGCTATAACTAACGGAGCTTTATTGTCCCGCTCATTCTGTCCGTCTGTCCGTCCGTGTCCAGAAATTAAGTCTCAGGAACTACAAGGTGTAGAGCATAGGTTCCCAACCTTTTGGCATTGTGTCCCCCTTCGTAAATAAAAAAAATCCGCGCCCTCCACAATAATTTTTGGTAATTTCGAATAACGTAAAGGGTTTCACACACTATTTTAGTGCAACAGCGTTATTATCTATCGAAATAAAAATACACCACTTGAAGAACGGCAAATTTGAAAGAAACCATCTGTAAATAAATTTCAAACTTATGTATTTATTTTACAAAAAAAAAACTATTCTGGAATCATAGTTCTGTTTTCATTTCACAACGCACGACGTTCGTTTTGTGATCAGCGGCTTTTTCGAAACAAAATGAGAGCGTAACGAATAACCCGGAAGAAAATTGGTGAAACTATCAAATATATACGTTGTGGAAGTCTCAAGACACGTATTTAGGAATGTAGTTTACATAGTATATTATTTGTATAGAAAAGTTACGTACAAAAAATAATTATTAAATTCGTTTCGGAGATAGTACTTACACGCAATAATAGCGATAAAATGATATGTCGACTTCCAGTTCTAAAAAAAAAAAAAAAAGATTGTACAATGAAGACTACATCAAGTATGGATTTACATATATCGAGAGGGATGGTGTCCAATTACCACAGTGTGTTGTGTGCCAATTTATTCTGAGCAGCGACGCTCTACGCTCGGGTCAATTGGAACGACATTTAAATACAACGCATTCCACTCTTAGAGACAGGCCTAAACATTTTTTATTGGGAAAAGAAACACTCAAACACATGAAGTTGAACTGCACTGGAACATTTCAACAACAGAATGAAAAAGTGGTGGAAGCATCATACGAGCTTTCCTACTTAATAGCAAAAGACAAAAAGCCCCGTAGGATTGGAGAGACTCTCGTCAAACCTTGCTTGCGTAAAGCGACTAACATTGTCCTTGGGGCGGAAAGTATGGCAAAAATGAGTAAAATATCGCTGTCAAATAATAGTGTGAAGAATTAATGAAATTTCTTCAGATACAAAAAATCAGGTGATTGAAAAACTTAAAAGTTCTCCATTTTTCGCTTTATAGTGCAATGATTCCACTCAGTGTTGTTAGCTGATAGTATATTGTCGATTTGTAAATGAGAAATTGATGGAAGAACTCTTGTTCTCAAAATGTTATTTCACCCTACGACAACTAAAGATTCTGATGTTTTTACTGCCATTTGTAACTATTTTGTTGAAAATAATTTTTCTTGGGACAGAGTTGTAGGAATCTGTACGGGAGTTGTACTGATGAAGCACTAGCGATGTTAGACTCACGATCTGACTTCATAAAGCTTGCCAAAGAGAAGAACCCTGCAATTATTGGCTCTCACTGCATGATCTATAGGCAAGCTTTAGCTTCGAAAACTTCAGCAACGAATCTGAACTGTGCACTAAAAGTGGCTATTAAAGTAGTTAATTTTGTAAAAGCAATTGCTCTTGGAAGCCGTGTGTAACGATATCAATGCCGAACACAAAAGCTTACTTTTCCATACCGAAGTTCGATGGCTGTCGAAGAGAAATATGTTAAGCAGGTTGTACGAACTGAAGTCAGAAGTGGAAGTACTTCTTATGAGTGTAGGAAAAGTTGAACTTCATGATTGCTTTACTGAGGAAAAAAATGTATTTTCCCTCGCTTACCTTGCAGACTTTTTTGAAATATTGAATAATCTCAAACTACAAGGCAGAAACTGCAATACACTAACCTCTTACGACGCGATAAATGCTTTCTTCGAAAAGGTTCAATTGTGGAAACTTCGTCTTAACGCTCCTACACCCAATTACTTCTTCGATTGAATGAAACGCTTGACAGCAACGAGTGTCATCTAGCGGAATGGAGAGACACTATCATTGCACATTTGAACATGCTTCGTGATGAATTCAAACGCTATTTTCTTGACATGTGTGCGGACGACTGTCAGTACAAACTAATAAGAAGCCCCTTTCACCATTGATATTGATACATTTCCAGACGGGATTCAGCAGAGGTTTAATGAGTTACAATGCGATTCAAGTGCCACAGAACTTCATTCATTTCTCTGAAAGAATTTTGGCTTTGTTTTCTTCCCGTGTATCCACAAGTGGCAAAGAAAGCCATACAAGTCCACACTCAATTCTCGTCCACTTACCTGTGTGAATCAGGATTTTCAACATTGGCCGTAATAAAATTATAGTTTCGCAACCGTCTGGACATGGAGAGTGATCTCAGATGTGCATTATCGAACTTTACACCAAACATCAAACAGCTCATAAAACAAAGGCAGTGTCAGCCATCACACTAACTTCTATCCATTTTGGTACTGGACTATCCGTTTAAGACAAGTCTCCAAATACTTTGCTGGATATCAAGTCAATATTTCAGTGAACTTTTATTGAATATGTTTAAAGATACAAACTTCTGGAAGCGTATCTGATACTTTTCAGTTAAATCACTTAGCAAGTGAAGCAAAAAGAAGAAATAATGATAGAGTGCATAAATTGCACACTCTGTAATTATGCTTTCACGCAGACTTATTGTAAATTGCTTCAATTTCCTTTATTAAAACACTAATGGTGGGTTTCACCAATCTTTGTTAGGCTTTAGCGAATCGTTAAGTAACTTTAAGCGCTTTAAAATACATTACGTTCGTTAACTAACGATTCGTTCAAATCTTAACGAAGGGTGATGAAATCTATCTTTAGTCACAGAACCGTTTTCCAAGCTCATTATTCTTAAAAACGTAAGTTTCTAAAGGTAAAACAAAAGCACAGAGATCTAATTGTAACTTATCAGGCGTTGTGAGATTTGTACAAGATAACGTGCCGGTAGTTGTTCTGTACTGAAAATCCATTGCTTTCGTTTTTCACGTGTTAATTTCGTTACTTTCCATCAGTTGCTTGCGCCCTCTTGAAAGTCTTCCACGCCCCCCAGGTTGGGAACTACTGATGTAGAGAGATGCTTGATATATTGTTGGAAAAGTCTTGTCTAAACTAGCTCATAGCCGCTGGAACAGTCTTAATCGTTGCAGCAGTTCAGTGTTGCCAACTCATTTTTTTAAAAAAATGTAATCAGTTGTTCAAATTGCTTCCATTCAGTTAGACCTAGGTGCGCCAAACTTGGCATAAATATTATTGACACAACCGTTTTAAAGCCTAACTCTCCCCATTTATTCCCATGTATCTAATATTCCCCAAAACGCTATAATGTGTGGATTATTTCCGTTTGTGAATTGAAACTGTCGTAGCGGTTAGGTGTAATTGTGCTTTACTTGTTACGAATGCAAACGCATTTTTTTTTTTTAAAAGGGACATCCCCTTTCTTTCCGAGTATTACAGTTTCTGCAAGGTCTTGAAAACAAATATTTGTACAAAATATTTACTATTCTTCTTCTGAAACTAAAATTATTCACGTTTTCACCTTTCAGTTACCAATGAAGGACGTTGATGGAGATACAAAAAAAAACACAGTACGCTTAGCAACCCTAAAGTGATCAGTAATTGAACTTTTAACAGGAGAAAAAACAAACATATTCACTTCCGTTTTATGGACCATTTTCAATGTATCTTAACTTCTTTCTCTCTCTCTCTCTCGGTCTCTCTGTCGTACTCTCCACATGCTTTATTGTTCCCTGTGTCTATTCCGTAGACGAAGACAAGTTAGAGAAAGATGTCTAAAACGAAAAATGCTACTGCGGGAATTGTTTAACTGCTGGTTTGTGTTTTCGCGCCGGTAATAAAACATGTTTTTGTTGCGACTACGTGTTCCTGTTACCGTTTTCCAACTAGAAAACGTGTTTGCTTTGTCCCTGGAGATGGCGAACGAAAACGAAACAAGTGGGCGACCCCTTCTTCCTTGCGTTTGGAAATCCCTTTAGGATAGCAGACTTCTCTTCTCTGGTGAATTTTCATACGAACACAGAGACAGAGACAGAAAAAAAAACACATATGGCTATATATTCGAGGAACGTAAATAAACTGGGCAGAGTATCCCTTTTTTGTTGTTGCTCTATCTCTTCCGTCCTCTTACCCCATTCGCTTATTTTGACCCTTTCTACGCTATATATACAAATTTTCCGACTACAGAAGATACCACACAAGGTTTTGTTACATTTTTGGTCAAGAGGACTGCACAGTACGCCTAAGCTCGGTTTGTCTCCAAGTTGTAAAACCATTATAAAATAAAATAATCACTATGCTCGTTATTTATTATTATTATTATTAATTCCTTTGGTTACTGGAAACTTCTTCCCGTCTATCTGCTTCCAGGTGGAAAGTTTTCATTCTGGGTGAGTCTGTTCCTTCTGCTGTTGAAATTTTGTTATAATTTCGCATGTTGTGAGAAATCCACTCTTCTGGATTGAATAATGAATCTTGTTTTTAATGTTAGTGTCTTTGGTTTATCCTACATGGATTTGTGTGGACTTCCTGTACTTGAGATCTCTATCCCTAGCACCACAAAGATGTCGGGTTAATACTTTGCCAATAACGCGAGTATCGATCATCGTTGGCCGTTCTGAATAAACACCAATCGACATTATTATTATTATTATTATTATTATTATTATTATTATTATTATTATTATTATTATTATTATTATTATTATTATTATTATTTCTTGAATTTCTTTTCCAGTTTTGGAACTTTGCTTTTGGTCGATAAAGTAAATTTCAGACAGGTAGATTGGTTATAATAATCTCGTGATGCCAAGAGTTCTTTTGTTGCCTTATCCAGGATTTGGAGAAAGAAAGTAGAACGTGTACATGATTGCTATTTATAGGACCCTCCAACCACTGCATTTGTACAGTCACGAAGGAAACAGAAAGGGGAACAGATATGTCTTATCTGTCCAGAACTGCTAAGTGAAACTTTCGTGTAAGTTGGGTTGTCTAACTGCTCACTTTTGAGTTTCATATATTTTCTTCGCTCATTGTACAAAATAATGATAATTTATTTATTTACTAATGAGTGAGGTGAACAGTACTGTACTGAAGCCTATAAAAAAACAAGGTAATATATACTAAGTCAAGGTTTTACCTCGTATATTAAAAAAGACTTTAAAAAATTAGCCAACCACATATTAGTACAGTGAACGTCAGTAAGATATAAAATATGAGTGCCAATGTATAAAACCAGATGTGATAGTAAGTTCAATTTACATACATAATTACAGATGAATCCAAGACTGGGTATGGAAAATGATGTAAGTATCACAAATCCGAAAATCGCGTTTTCGATATTAAAATGGTCGAATTGCTGTAACGTCCCCGAACCCAGTTTTACAATCGACCGCTCAGCTTTTAGCCAGCGTTAAGTTGAGGCCAAGTCATATTTTGCATACGTAAAACCTTTCTGTTTCTCCGGCTATTGGGCTTAGGATTTGGAATTAAGCTGAAAGACAAGATTTATTAGTACTGATTGAGCAACCCGAATATACATAAACAGTTTACTACAGTGAATATGACTGTAGCAACCAACTCGCTGAAGTGAATCGCTGTGTATGTATAGGATAGTGTATTCAAAAGGAAAAGCATGCAAAGAAACTAAAAGGAATAGCGAGAACCTCTTTATTACAGCCCCCTAGTGTAAGGGAACTGCTCAGGCCGAAGCCTAAGGAAAAGTGGAGTTACATTGAGCTATAGCTGCTTATATACACATTCTTCGGGAACATTCGTACTCATTCGTCTTTCCGAACATAGACCTCACATATTAATTAGAATACATTCAATAGAATTAGTCACACACAAGATATTCGCTGTTGTACTTACATGTACTTTTAAGATATTGTTCCTTGAATATCTTTGCTTTATAATAAATCTTTAGATCAATACTTTTGAATATAAATAAGATCATACGCTAAACTCTTATACATTGCGTAACATTCAGCATGGAAATCACTATTGCTTTTATAATACAGAAAAATATTGCAAAATCCGAAAGTTGAGTTTATATAAATGACTGGGGCGGGAGGAAAAATAAGTGACCAAAGGTATTTATACAAAACAGTGCGCATCTCACAGGATGCGAGTAATGTCACATTACCAAGTCTAACAACATGAAAAAATCTAGAAGTCCTAGACCATTGCAAATAGTACAAAATCGCTACGGTAGATGTAGCTATGTGAATTCATCGCGAAGAGACCTTCCGTTATCATCTCTCCTGTAAGTTTTCGTTTTTGGCACTTACGCATTTCCCGTCAATTTTGGAACGTACGCATTTCCAGTCAATTTTGGAACTTACTCACTTCCAGTCATTTTTGGCACTTACGTATTTCCAGTCAATTTTGGAACTTACGCATTTCCAGTCAATTTTGGCACTTACTCACTTCCAGTCAATCTTGGCACTTACGTATTTCCAGTCATTTTTGGCACTTACGTTTCCGTTTGCATTTCCAGTCTTCAATTAATAAAATATAATCTGGTATATATTCTCATAACTTAACAAAGTTAATCATGTTGTTTAAAAATATAAGTATTATTACATGGTATATATTTTTTAGGTCCGCAGGTATCGATGTTCTTGTTGATTGTTGATTATAATTTTCAACCATTCTGTCTAGAATATCATTAGTGGGAAATATTTAACATCACATTGATATACAACTTTGTATATAATAAAGAGTTTGACAAGTTCGTGATTGTAGACTTGGCTGATAAAACAAAGCCGTGTTAATTTGCATTCATGTGTTAGTTTAAATTAAATTGAAAATGTTTTACTTATATAGACTGAAATATTCTAGCGAAGAAATTTGGTACAGATATAAGTCTATAATTTACAATTTCTTCCTTATTTCCACCCTTGTATATTGGAGTTACCACTACTTGTTTCCAGATATCTGAATAATGACCTTGCTGGAGTGATTAGAAACAAATGACCGAAGCATTTGCAATTGTTAATAGAATTGCACTTATGTGTGAATATAATTCTACTTACATTTACGGCATGAACCTTGGCGTACCAATTTTATAAATGTAGTATTTTTTTTTCTTTTTAATGTTTCACAGCACATTTTTCTCTAAGGAGAACAATTTTGTAAACTAATTACGATTATAGATTGAAGTGCATTAAATCATTTGCACTGTTTTCGTAACGAGTTGGAAAGAGTTGGGCAGAGCTGGATAGAGATCAGTCACTTATCACCTGCAACTTCCAATATTAGCGTTGCCATGTTCATAAATGCCAACATATCCAGGGAATTCATACAATATTCTGTTGCCAACTAACATTATTTTGGACTCAGGCAAAGCATCAAGTATTTGTTCAAGTCGTAGATATTGATACACACTACTGTGTCGAAGCTCCACCCCACCCCACTTCGTTTCAGAAGACGTTAGAGGTGGTGTTTGTTTCTTTGTAGGGACTAACATGCTAAATTCTTTCAGCTCTAACTGGACTGTGCGTCCAACGATAATAGTATTTCCATCTTTAGTAACGAAAAATTGCAAATCTTGTAATATACCAATTTTCCCCCCATATCCGGTCCAGAAGTCCTTTCGAGTTGTGCAACAGCCAGAAAAAAAGAAATGATATTTCTATGATGGGATTTCTGTTTTCAGATGGTCAAATATAGCCCTCAAAAACGCCAAAACACAATTTGTCGTCGAACAGTTCATCACTGATTTCTCTAAGAAGGAACGAACCACATTTCCACACAACCAAGAAGATGTAAAAACTATTTACTTACTCATGGCTCCAATGTGCACTTTGTATTTCATCCTCCCAAAAGGGTTGTCACACCCGTTACACAACACATGTCACACCCGTTACTTACTATTTAGCCTTTTATTTAAGATTTAGTCAGCTGTTGATTTTATAGCTCTATTAAGATTCAAGCATTCCTTACTTCTGCAAAAGACAAACACTAAAGCCCATGTTATTGAAGAGTGAAGTATACTTTTACTTGCTTTGCGTAACGGGTGTGACAGCGTGCAATACATTGAATTAAATTTAGATAATTCGTAAATTACTATACTTGCGGCTCAAAATGAAAAATGAAATGAGTTCTACTTCATTCATACTTTAGAAGTCACTGAAAAATCAGATGATTGACAAAAAACAAAAACTACTAACTTTTTTTAGCTGTAAAGGCAAAACCACAATGCCACCTATACATGAGTTTTATTACTAAATTAGAAAACTGAATTTCATAGCACACTCTTTTTCTTGTTGCTATGGGAAAAATTACCCTTCAAGCTACAAATTCCACTGGAAAATTTATAATTATAGTATAATCTAAATTTTAGACCTCAGGTTCACTTTTACGTGGAATGGCCGTTCTGTCCAACTTTCCCCTACTTTTACCGTAGACTGGATACAACATTTTATTAAGCTAAAATAAACATTATATCGCCTTTCGTATACCGTTAAGTACGTTTTCTTAAGGAATTCTGAAAATAGTCAGATATTTAAAGAAATTTAGCACAAATCGATAGAAATTCACGAAAAGCCTTCAACTATAATGCAAAAAATGTATTACTAAATGATAATGCTTACTTGAAGTGTCAGTTATACAATACATCGTTAAAACAAATTCTGCATAAAGAGATAATGAAATTGTAGACAATTTGTCTAATTTCGCCTACAAACGGAAATGATCAGAGCGTCTCTCTCTATTGAATCCAACTTGGCTATCGGTTGGCATCAATAAAATACTCTGGTTGAGTGCTTTTCTTCGCTAAGTTGAGGCCAAGTCTGATTTTGTCCAATCAGAGTACGCAAAACGAGAGTTGGCCTCAACGTAGCGCTGACTAGAAGTTTAGCGGTCGATTGTAGAACTGACCCTTAGTCGACAATACAGTCAACTGGCTAGGCCATCCTATAGTCAAGTGATCGCAGGCGTTAGACCAGCGTCTCCAAGGCTGCGATTCGAAACCTGCTTGGGTCATGGACTTTTTGTGGTTTTTATCCAGCATTGCAATTATACTCGTATAATCGTGACTGGCCGAAACCAAAGTTACTCAAACGGCCCATACAAAATGAAGTTGATCAAAGTTTGCAGTTAATAGGCTAAGGTTAACACGACTTACACTTTGGGAAACCTGAACTGGTATTACCTGTTAACTTTTCTATGCTTTAACGTCTTACTGGCAGCGATGTTGTTTCTAGCGAATTGTAATTAGCGCTGTGTCAATTGTATTAATGGCTGATGCATCAGTGGGTGCATCCACATATCAAATGCAATCTAAGTTCATCTCCCTAGCAATTTGGTAAAATTAAACTTTGTATGTTATTTTACAATTATTAAAACTTCTTATTTCAAAGTGGTGAGCCAAAAGTTAAAACTAAATCAATTAAAAAGCAAACGCAACACCTTGTAACTGAAAATCCCAACTATTTATTCTAACAGTACGTAACTCCAGAACCCCTGAGACAATCCCTGTTAGTTACTCTTTTTTTCTTGACATAACTACATGTTCTACTGCATGCATACCAGGGAATCATTCTTCAAAATAAATATTATAACTCCATTTCAACACTCCAATACCCACACGCGCGCACACACATATAGGCACACGTACACACCCACACATCCACACATATATATTGGCTATTGCCGAGTTCTGATTACACCCTACCTTCATAGTTTCAATACTCCCCCAAAAGTAAAATCATGGGAAAACGCTTGATTCCCTCTTAAAAGTTTTCAGGTCACTATATAATTTAAGGCAATGGATTTTTTTTTCATCCCATTTCAAATCTCCAACAAAAGATGGCAGCACAACCTCCGTATATATCTCATGTATTTTTATTTACACAAAATTTCAATGCTGCTCCTACAAATTCAAGCCTAGAGAGTTCTAACTTTTAGGGAAGAAAGTTTATAATTACCTCAAGAGTTCGAGCAATGTCGATTTTTAATTTTCGTTTTTCCTCATTGTTGAAATCGTTTAATTGTTGTTGTGAATATCAAAATCTATAACAATGAGCTCTTTCAACAATGAACAAAAGAGAAAATTAAAAATCGATATCGATCGTGCTCTTGAATTGGTTATGAACTTTCTTCCCTGAAAGTTTGAACTCTCTAGGCTTGAATTTGTAGGAGCAGCAACGAAATTTCATACAACGATAAAAATACATTAGACATATACGGATATAGTGCTGCCATCTTTTGTTAGAGATCGTTGGTTTACATTACCTTAAGGTCCCTTGATAGCAAAAGGGATCTATTACAGCTCATGATGTCAGCCCGTCTGTCCGCGTCCAGAATTAGGTCTCAGGAACTACAAGGGGTAGAGAGATGCTTGAGAAAGACCTTGGCTAGACTAGCTCAGGGCCGCCTTCATTGGTACAGTTGTTCAGTATTGTGAACCCACTTTAAAAAAATCAATTATTCAAATTGCTTTCATTTTGTTAGACCTTGCTGCTTCAAACTCGCCATAAACATTATTCGACACAATACAAACGCACTGTGCGTTTTCACGTTCCTAAACACTGTAGTTGTGAGTGTTGTCAGCCTATTTTACAAAAAATAATGCTTGCGTAGCTAAAATGCTATCAAGGGACCGGAGCCTTTGCGATTGTTAGTAAAATTGTAGCTCTAACTTTTTTATTTTTGTGGTTGATATTGTACCTAGGTACATTGGGATCAAACCGTCCTTCTATTCTTGTAGGGTGGGCCAATTTTTTTCAGATATTGGGGTTCGAGTTGTCATCAAAAGTTGTGCATTGGTACCCAATAAAGCCATGCCAAATATGGCTGTCCTAAAACAATATTTAACAGGGCCTCTGAACCCGTAAAGGGGCCCCAATTGTTTTTTTTGCAAAACAAAAAGTAAAAATATTATACCGGTTTTCCACATTTTGGGATTCGAGTAGTTATGAAAAGTTGTGCATTGGTACGAAATTTAGCCATGTCAAATGTGGCCCTTCTTGGCTGTCAAGCGTTTATGATCGTTTTCAAACTAAAATTTTCGCGGGCTGAGGGGCCCGGCTGTTTCAGCGAACAAACATAACGTAACATTCTATAACTTTTGCATGCTACTCAAACTCAAATTAAAAATAAAATCGGCCGTTTTGGGGCCTCCCGAAAAAAATTGGTAAAAAGTTGTGTTTGAGTACCGTGCAAAAGTTATAGAATGTTATGTTATATTTGGTCGCCCCAAGCACAGCCGGATCAAAAAATATTTACCAGGGGCCCGAGAAAGTGATAATTTTGAAAAAGGTCGAAATTTGAGTTTTAGTAGCGTGCAAAAATAGTAGAATCTTACGTTATGTTTGTTCGTCGAAACAAAGCCATATCAAAAGATATCTAACCCGCGAAAATTTTAGTTTGAAAACGGCCAAAAACGTTTGACGGCCAAGAAGGGCCACATTTGACATGGCTAAATTTCGTACCAATGCACAACTTTTCGTAACTACTCGAACCCCAAAATGTGGAAACTGGTATAATATTTTTATTCCTTGTTTTGCAAAAAAACAATTAGGTCCTTTAGGTGTCCAGGGAACCCGGTTATATATTGTTTTAAGACGGCCATATTTGGTACCAATGCACAACTTTTGATGACAACTCGAATCCAAATATCTGAAAAAAAAAATCGGCCCACTCTGGTGTACACTCCCTTCTACACTGAGGTACAGGTTTCACCTAATTTCCTGACATCCTGTACGATGTTGTCAAAATTAGCAGGCTAAAAATAGAATTTAAGAAACTTAGGTGCGCTATTTGATAGGAATTTGTAGTAATTGTTGCTAATCTTGCCCAATGTGTAAACGAATGGAGTACGGCAACTTTTAGTCTTAGATTGAGAGGTTCAATCCCTGTATGTAGTATGCCGTTATCAATCTTAGTAAGCAAAACATTTAAAAAATATTTTATCGTCTAATAATAATAATATTAATTTTCGTTTTATGTCAAAGTCAAAACAATTCTCTGAAACATTTTAATTTTCTTTGTTTTTTTTCTTTCTATTACTTTCTCTCTCTCTTTTCCCCTCCCTCTTTCCTTCCCTTTTCAGTGTTTCGTAAACTCACAGACACAGATTTACATATATCAACTTCCCCCTTCTCCTCTACGCATGTCTAGCCCTCATCTCACGTCTTGCGAATCTTTGTCGGTGTGTTCCTTGGTTGGTTGGTTGGCGCTGACAGATAGAGCTTTAATTTGTAACCAGAGGGTGTTAGCCAACAACCGCCACCACCACCACCACCAGCAGCAGCAGCAGCAGCCGAACTACGAGAAGGCAGGGGCCGGGCTTTAAATCTTCTGCCCCCTACAACGTTCTCTCTCTCTCTCTCTCTCTGAACGCTAGTTGCTAACAAACTGCATTAATGGAATTTTTACCTTCAGGCAACAATCTTCATTACAGAGAGAGTCCAGTGCAGTTAGCTGGGGCTCGGTCAACACGCAGGGTGCGCTTGCTCCGAACCGATCCGTCTGTTTACACACGTCTTTTGCGACAAGGGCAGATTGAGGGTTGAGTTGGGGGGAGGGGTGACGTTACACAGGGTTGATGGCGCTGGTAGGAATGTTGGTAATATATCAGGCAGGAGGTAATAAGAACGCTCTGGGACAGATTTTCATCCGAATCCTTCTCTGGCAATGAATCTTTGTACACACACCCTATCACCGACAGCCATTGCAAACAAGATATTCAAGCACCAAAGCTAAAGGGCAGGTTTGAAGTAGGGGGAGTGGTCTTTCTTGTCAGAGTTTTTTTTTTCGGGCGATGCTGTGTGTTTAAAGATTGGGGGAGGATAAGGAATACGTGCTGGCTCCATCCAGTGCATTGGAAACTGTAAACAGATCTCTATTAATTCATTCGCGTCTCGCACCGTCAGTAACAAAGAGAAGGGTTTTGCAGATTGAAGCAAGTTATTAAGACCACATTAAAGTCCCCTCCTCCCTTTGGGTAGCCAAATAATTGCTTCAGAAATGCGTTTAACAAGATAACACACGTTAAAAGAAGCAACACGCCCTCTGGAAATAACAGGTTGCCATTACGGCGACTACAATCTGTAAATGGAATCAATAAAATGATCCATCATGGTTGCCATTTTTGTTCTGCAGTTAGCGGTAGGTTCTGCAAGGCAAGGTTGACCTTCTCTGTTCATTGTGTCATTCAGTTTTTTTTGTTCTTAGCATTTTTACATTCTTTTCTTTAGTTCACTAAGATTCGTGGTGTTCTCAAATCTTGCAACATTAATTTAACTCATTTTCCGACATCATACAATGATGAAATTTTGTTCAGTGACCTAAGTCCGGTGACAATACAATATTCCATTGCTACTTGCATATATTTCTATATATTTATATATTTTAAAATCATATTTTGATATGGACTTCTTTGTCCTAAAATAAATACTAGCCTGCAATGATATTGAATTTGACTGGTTGCAGAACACTTTAGGATTTGAGACACAAAACATTAGCTTGAGAAAAGTTATTTGAACATCGAAATAACTAAAAAAAAAAAATGATAAAACTTTTTAAAGACATACTTTTCCTAAACAATTCACACTAAAACGTATAAAATAATTTTGTTTATGCATGATTAAGAAGAAAAGCACGCCGCGCTCTCATATAGTAACTTTAGAAATTCTTGAATTGGTGCGCCCCATGATTTTCGTTTTAGTCATGCATAAACAAAATTATTTATTACTTTTTAGTACTAATTGTTTAAGAAAAAGTATGTCTTTAAAAAGTTTATTATTATTTTTTTTGTTCCTTAATACTGTGTCTAAGCTGGGATTTACCAAAATAATAATAATAAAAAAAAGTTCCAGCAAACCACAAAATTTTGTCTCATCGTTTTACAGCGTTGTGCTAAACACAAATATTTTAAAACTAGCGCATACACCGATTGATCAGAGTGAAACAGAGCGAAGCATACACAACCTTATGAGCTTCGTACATAGGCAGAAATCTCTGCTTTGCTTTAACTACCTTATTTTGCCCTAGTAATATTTACCCTTTCTCACTTTATCAACAGAGAGCACAGGACAAAGCAAGATGACGTTTCATACCGAACGACAATAGTTCCGTTGTTAGTATTTTAACCGGGCTTAGAGACCGGCCAACCTGACCTTTTTTTTCTTTCAGGAATCAGTAATTAATGTCTGGATGGTACTTCAAACTAGTCCTGGTCGATTTCCTCGCTGCACCCTGCTCTTTCTTATCCTTACGTGAGACAAAGTTGCTTAAAGGCCCATTCAGAGACGACCATTGTGACTATAGGAATTAGGAACGTCCGCGACTTGTTCAATTGCAAAGAACTGAATACGGAAAAGAACAGACGGAGAAAATCAACAGGATGAATTGCTCAATAACAAAAAATCTGCATAAAAATCAACAGGAGAGAGATAAGGAATGGCTGTCTTGCCGTACAGTGCTTGAAACTAAATATGGAGAACATTTGAATCAGAGCTGTATATTAACCATGCTGCAGAAACCAAAAGCAAACTTCTACATTTCATAGGCAAATGGCACGCAGAAATAGTTTCTCTATGACCAGAGGCAAGCCGCATCTCTCTACATGTAAAATTAACTGAGTGTTGTATGAAGTAATTTTTTAACATGAGGAAGATAGGACTTTCAAGAAACCTAGAAGATAGCCTTAAATCTTTGACGTCTACAAAATTGTACTTCTAGAAAAGGATACACTGGTCAGCAGGGCCAGCCGAAGTGTATATTTTACTACAGGTGAAGATTGATTTTAGCGCCTCCTGCTCCCCACTATTCACACGTTCATTCATAACTTTCGCGAAAAGTCTTTCGTTAATTTTAGTATTAAGAAGCTTCCATTTCCTGATGTTGTTAACTAATTTAACAACGCTTAGTAGTAATATTACTTCCTACTTATTCAGACAATGTTATAGAAATTGACAATACGATCTTCCCTTAACATACTATCTTTATTTAACAAAATCAGAAAATGATCTTTTATTACCATTGTGACTAGGCAGAGAGTAGTCACAATAGCAATTAAAGAGAAAACAATAGGTTAAAAAGAGAAAACAATTTCGTATCGTAACCAAAGATGAAATTCTGATTAAGCGTTTGCTGTCACCATTTTAATTGTACTCTTTAGCAGATATGGAATGGGTGCAATAATTCTGAACAACTTTACAAGTTTGCCGCTGTATCCTCTATCACAAGGTAACCAAAAAAGATTTTGCCGTTCTAGAGCAATGAAAAACAAAGAGCAATACAGTGGACGATACGTACCTTTAACTTTTGAAATATGCTCCATCAGCATCCAACACCTTTTGCCAACGTTTCTGCAGCTGTACAATACCCTGGTGATAAAAGTCGGCGGTTTTCGAGGCAAAGAAGTCCGTTAGTGCGTTCCGCAGGTCTCCCTCATAGGCGAAGTATCTCGCACGGAGGTGGTTGTCGAGGGAATGAAACAGGTGGCAATCTGTTGGTGCAAGGTCCGGTGAATATGGTGTATGGCACAGTGTCTCCCAGCCAATTTGCTGAAGGGTCTCCCAGGTCCTCTTTGCCATTTGTGGCTTGAGATTGTCGTGGAGGATCAGCACACTCTTGTCCAGGTGCCGAGTGAGCAAGGACAAACAGACGTCACTCGTTGTTCCTTCTTGACTGCCGACAATGTGTGAGGTATCCACTTGCTTAACCTGTATGACTTCCCCATCCCATGCAGGTGAATCTGACTGTTTCAACGGGAATATGGAACCTTTCTGCAAGTTCATCACACGTTAGACCACTGTGGTTCTCGATGGCTGCTTTCAGGGTCAAGTCATCCAACACATGTGGTCGTCCATTGCGAGGTTCATTAGAAAGGCTCACATCTCCCGAACGGAGTTTCTGGAACCAATACCTGGCGGTGCGTGCGTTCACGGCATTATCACCAACTGCCTGGCATATGCTTGATGCGACAGCTGACAGGCCCACTTTAAAGTCACACAACAAACACACGCGAACAAGCTGTTTCGATACCTCCATTTCTCTTTTACACTGGACGAGCTTTACTGCTGTGTATGAGCACCGTGCCTGTATTACTGAAGGTCGATGATCAGAGTAACTCCCGATCGCTTGGTAGGCACGTGCGTCATTTTGTTTCCTCTTTGTGAGCGCATGATTAATGAGACGTAAAAAACGGCAAACACGTTTTTGGTTACTGTGTATTTAATTGATTTTAAAAGAATGAAAGAAAAGCTGCAGAAACAAATTTGGCTATGACAGTTGAAGTGTATGCACAAACAAACGTCTATGTGACATTTTGCGTGTATTGAAAAAAACGGCAAGTAAGTTGTAACGGCACAGAGCGGGGTAGCCCTGTATGAGGTAACGTAGACTTTTGTTCCGTCATTCCAACACACTGTTTAAGCATGCGCTCACCCACGGGAAGAGAATGTCACATAGACGTTTATTCGTGTATATGCGTCAGTTTTAAAACTGCAGTATTTTCGTTACAAAATAAAGGGTGATAAATGTTTTCAAGTTATTATTTTTTTAGACGAGGAAGTTATCAGAATTACTTCTGACCGAGCGGACGTAATTCTAGAGCGTTGACTTCGCATTGTGGTGGTCTTGCTTGCAATACCAGTGATTAATCATCCTAACTGAGGTTTTATCGACGGTTTTTCTTAGTGATATCAGACAAATGCCGGAATGGTACCTTTAACTTAGGACCTGATCAGCTTCTTTCCCCTCCCCTATCCCAATCTGAGTTATAGATGTCTAAAGGCTATAAGTTAATTCAACTCAATTACTTTTGACCCCATATCTTTATGTGATTACAAATTGTTTATCTAAAGACAACATCTTTAAAACGAATTGTATTGAAATGAAACTTTCAGCTTTTCATGATCGCTGATACCTCTAAATGTTCCTAACTAAAACGTTGCTTCTCTTCTTTAATTCGTATTTCAATTGTTTTTCTGTCTGAGCTGGTGTTACGTTCAATCCTTGTTTTCGTTCCACATGTCAAGTCATTTTACGTACCACATGCGTTCACAGTGTTGCCAAATTTTCAGCCTTTCAGTCCAGGGAACAAATACAATATTTAACGTATTTAATGCAACGTTTAACATACTTACCAGAGAATAATTTTGTCTTTGTATGAACAAAATTTTCCGAAATGTACATTCATTTGAGTAAATGATACAAGAAGTGTTCTTCCTGGAATATGAACATTGTGCAACCATTTCACTGCATTATGTTATTTCGACAAATCAGTTCCTCAGAATAAAAATAAAATGTTGAGAGCTCTTCAGGTTAGTTCTGTGTGCTTCTGAAACTAAGTTTGAAAACCAAACAGTGATACAAGTGGAGTGACAGTAAAGATTGATCATTCTACAGGAATTTGAAGTAGTTGTACCTGTAGTATAATGAGTGATGTCATCTGTTACAGGGTCATGAGGCTATGAGTCTTAAACATATGCAAGAAGTTTTTTTAAATTTAGTTTTAAGCCCTTTAGGTAACTTTGGCTCAGGCCGGATGGATGACGATGGGATGAATTGCTGGAATGAAGAAAGTGGCAGGAAACGAGAGAACCCCGAGAAAACACACGCACACGGTGTTTGTCTACCACAAAGCTCACATGGTATGAGCAGGGATCGATCCTACGACCCCTAGCACAAGAGATGAACGCTCTACCAATTGAACCACCGCGGCCCTGTATACGAGAAGATGTTTAATAAAGTTTTGCGGTTTAAACTAATATAGTTTCAATAATTGAGATTAAGTTTTATAGATTGATTTTGAAGTTTGATTACTACCTTTTGAAACATATCAGATACGAGGAAAATTTTGAAAAGTGAATGGAGTTTTAGAAAGTTTTGACACCAACAATTACTCATTTACCGTTCGTATTGCCTTCTGAACACCTCCCCCCTCTGTAAAGTGCCAAGCTGCATTGTGTAAAACAGTATTGTAGATATCTTTTGCATTGTTTTGTGTTACTTCGAATTCTACAGACACTGCGAATATCAGTTAGGTATGGAGGAAATGAAGTCTTTCCAAAACTGAAATTGATCAAAACCTATTTGAGATCAACCATATCTCAAGAAAGTTTAGCTGGCCTAGACACAATGGCAATTAAAAATTATTTTCTGAATTTGTTAAATATAGATAGTATTTTAAGGGAAGATGGTATTGTCAATTTCGCGAACTGAAAATTGAGAATTTTTAGTGCCACAAAACAAATCTTTGGGAGTTTTTCGAAGCTTACTGCAAGTACAAACATTATCTGAAACATTATTGAATATATCAAAGACACTTTCCAAAAATTTTTTAACAATGCAGACAATAAGATAAGGCAACTCAAGTCAATAAACCACAAGTAACGAATTTTGAAACACTTTTTAAATCATGCAAATATCTCTTCAGGAAAACACACCCTTTGTTATTTTTGGCTAATGCTTTGTTTTGTCCAACGTTTCGACTCCAAATTAATATCTGCAGTATTTGTATAGTTTATTGCACAATCTATTTAAAAAAAAAAGGGATAACTTTTAAAAAGTAAACATATTATTTGCTTGGTCCATTTCAGTGAAACGCTGAAACCTAATCCCTAATTACAACCTATCGATACACTATTGTTTTTTCTTTTAAACCTTATATTTGAACAACAAACTGATTGCAAAATAGACAAAAAAATGTTCACGTTTCGCTTAAACTAACTCATTAGCAATTAATTAACGAGAAACAAGACAGCGCGTGCACAGACATGTTATTTGTACATTCACGGTTTTACTTTCGACTTCTATGTTTTTCCGTGAACGACATCAGAAAACTCTGTTCGTCAAATATACAGATAGAAATCTCTGTTATTATATGGCTGTTTGATATACAATACTTGATATAAATTGTAAAATAATGCGAGTTTGTTCCATGTCTCCGTTCTAATAATAAACAAAAAAAACTTTCTGTGACGCATACATAAATATAATGAACGAAATTATCCATATACTGAACAGAAAGCAAACACCCTGTTGCCGAAAATCAAAAACAAAGTATATACGATTGTTCAAACAATGCACAAACAACAACTACAGAAAAAAGTTCACTATATTCATGTGGCTAATTGTTCGTTTCACTAATAACGAAGGGGGAAAAAAATTATCGACTTGATCAGAAACTGAAGAATAAACACAGACATTTTATTTTTTTGTGTGTGTGTTTATTTTGTTTTGAAAATCATTTCGGTATCATAACCCTTTTTTCCATAATAAATGTTGGGGGTCACATCTACAAAATTACCAGGACAATAGAAGTGCTGAATGGAGCCATCGGAATTCAATGCTTGATTTCGAAGCGAAGAAAACATTATTTAACATTAAATACGTATGCGTGTTACGTTGCAACATTTCTCCTGCTTCATCTCGTATTGTGATGATTTAAAAAAAAAACAGAAAAAAAATATAAAAAGTGCGAGTGGAGTTCGCTCTCCATAGTGATTGTCTTTTGTTTCAAAATTAAAACCAGCTCACTGCATCGATCTAAGAGCTGTATGTATATATATTTTTTGTACATATTCGCTGCATGGTCTCAACACATTGTGTAATATCTAATAAGCTTCGCAACTGTTTGGAATTTTTATCGTATATTTCTTTTTTTTTTTAAAAAAAACAACAAAGTGACATTTTCTTTAGATAAACTAAAAACGTGTCGGAAATGCTGAAGTAAATGAACTGATACGATGACACAATAAAAATATTTAATAAAAACCATACAATGTGTCAAAAGGTACTATTTATCTCGAGAAATACATGAAACTGGAAGAAAATACCTGAGATTTTGCGTTCAGAAACCTTGATTTATGAGGACTTAATCTAGTAACGTTACAACCTTCTCTTACAGTAGTATTCCACAATATGCACTCTGGGACAGAGAAACCGGTTTTATATTTGATTTTTCTTTCGGCTTATACACCTCCTTTGCACGACAACTTTTTTCTCTTCTTTCTTTCAAAATCATCCTGTATTAAAATATTAAGTATTAATAATTTCTGCCATGTACTTTTGTATACATTTTCAATGTTTTGGTTCTGGGTTCCATCACCGCGTAAGTCACCTTCTTTTACTTTTTTCTCACTTATAAACAGCATTCCTCTCAATGCTGTTTTAAGTTTATTCATAACAGTTTCCTTGTAAACTTAAACTCATGTCCATTGATGAGCAACACCAGTTTGTAAGACTAGTGTTGCGTATCTATTATCGTACAAATGAAAATAAATGCATATCGATTGTTTTCGATTATCGCACCTATCGATTATCACACATATCTTTGCATGAGATATTTTATACTAAAATCGAAACGGAGCCGTGGCTCAGTGGTAGGGCGTTGGCTAATCTATCCTTAGGTCGTGGATTCGATCCCAGCAGCCGATCATCCTGACTAAGGTTTTTCCTCAGTCTTACCAAGCAAAGGCCGGGACCTTCAACTTAGGTCCTGGTCGACACCTCCCCGCATCATTTCCCCTCTCCTATCCCGGCCTGAGCCTTAGATGCCTGAAGGCCAAAAATAATTTCGATTTCACTACAAAAATAGAACAAGAAGAATTATGGGTACAGTAAAATATTAGGGCACACCAAATGACAACATTCCGAAGAGCGTATAATGAATGTAAGATGAATTATTTAAATGGAGGAAGCTAAGCAAATGATAAGGACCTACCGGTTTTAGAGTTGCTGTATTAAAACTGGTAGAATAAAGTGGCGGAACTCAAATCTGAAATACGGAGGTTTCTTTCTACCTGCTTTAGTTGACGGTCTAGGTTAATATAGGCAGACAATATTAATTTTAAAGAAGGGACAAAAACTGGGCGGGGGGGGGGGGGGGCGGGCAGCAGCCCGTCACAATGACAACTCATTCTTCCCAGTAATATAATGGGAGTGACACCATCGTATACTTGTATCAAACGTCATAAACGACAGCAAGAAAAATGAAGACTTACGGGATTTTCTAAGTGAATTTTATAATCCATGTTTGCAGTACATATAAATAAAAAGCAACTGAACCTGACTTTCCTTGCCTAGCCTATAACCAATGGTCTTTCTTTAGCTTTAAAAGGAAAACTGACTTATTAAAAACAAATTGAGGTGACCGGGTATCGATCCAGGGCCAACCAGCCCACTGGTGAGACGCTATCACCACTTAACTACATTTTTTTTACGAAGGCAGTTCCTGGTTGTGGGATTCCGAATGATATTACTGCTTGGACTTTTACTGAGAAGGAGGAACTTCTGATGTTCTTCCCTGATTTTACTGGGAAGAATGAGTTCTGTCACAACATTCGTTTTTTTTATCACTCTTTATATTAACTTCGGTCAGTCTATCCGATTCAAATCTTGAGTTCAAATAAGTCCAGTCAATGAATGATTAACAATGGGTTGTAGACAGACTTTTTTGCGCACACTTTTTTAATTTTTGGAATATATTTGGAGGTGCTTGGAGATGAATATACTAAAAGTTCCGGGGGCTGTAAGAGGAGCTAAGGTATAGCAAAATGTGTCCCTTCTCTTGGTTTTTTGCTTATATCTCAATAATGGTGGGTCTTAGCGAAAATGTCATAATATACAAAATTAAAGCTGACAAAATTTGTCACAAAATTATTCATATTTTGTTTCTTATCTCTAACCGTTTTCAAGTTACAAACCGTTGAAAATCCTCGTTTTGTTCAAAAATAAGTTGTACACCACGTTTTAGGACATAATAATGTTTGGTACCTTCTAAACCGTTATACGGAGTGCAAACGTGTTGAGAAAGAAAGTTGTAGAGGATAAAATTATCTTCAATATGGTATATAAACAAGTAAAATCCACCAGTGAAATCAAAAGTTATAACTATTTGCCAAATTCCGATTAAGTGCAAAAATTACGGATGGTTATGGTTAATAAAAGTCATATCACCAGAAAAATGATTTATAACACGTGCCGACACATGTGTACCACACACATAAATTGAAATTGCATATACTTTAAATGCCGTGTGTATTACACGTTTTCTTTTACTTGCTTTTAAGATAGATAGTTAAAGTGTTAGATAAAAACAACATAGTTTGCAAAATGCTTTTATTATTAAATAATAATATTAATAATAACATAAATGTAGTAATATACATTCCAATAGTCATACAAAATCAGAAGTGAAAGTAATTAAAGAAAATATCTTAATTTTCACTTCATCTTTTAGTCGTAGATGGGCCCGGGAGAGGTTCATCACCAGGTGCTAGGTCGTCCTGTATTTCGTCAAGGGACTCTGTGGCATCGATGTCAATGGGGAGAATCTCGCCGTCCTCTTCCTCAACGAACGGAACACTGTTCCGGCAGGTGCCATGGCACTTGTAGCAGTTCATACCAGCCTTCTTGCAACTACATTTGGTACCACCACAACCGTTGGTGCATTTGCCGAACATTAGGTTCGAAACAGCTTCTGGAGCTTCAAGTTCTGTGGTGCACAGAGGCTGGAGCACATCCACTCCACTTGATCGTCGTTTAAGTTCCCACCCCCAGAGTTCTGGGGGAAGCTTGTTACCCAACCAGGCCTGAACGTGCAGGTAAACTCGAAAGCTATGCTGCTTCTTCGGTTGGTGAAATAGCTGAGATGTCTGGTTTCGTGGTGGAGACAGACTTGACAAAGGAGTGGTACGTGTTTTACATCATTTCTGTGGTGCCGGAACGAAATAACCATCAGGAAATTTTTCTAATCAGAATTTGGAATCGGGAACTTTTGATGTCACGGGCGGATTTTACTTATTTTTATACCATATTGAAGATAATTTTATCCTCTACAGCTTCGTTTCTCAGCACTTTTGCGCTCATTATAACGGTTTTGAAGATAGGCTGTCCTAAAACGTGGTATGCAACTTCTTTTTGAACAAAGTGACGATTTTCAACGGCTTATAACTTGAAAACGGTTAGAGATAAGGACAAATTTAATATGAATCATTTTGTGCCAAAGTTTGTCAGCTTTAATTTTGTGTATAATGGCGTTTTTGCTAGGACCCACCATTATCGAGATATAAGCAAGAAAACAAGAGAAGGGACACATTTTGCTATTCCATGAAGTTAGATTCTCTTGCAGACCGCGGAACTTTTGGGATATTCATCTCCAAACACCTCCGAATACATTCCAAAAGTAAAAAGAAATGTGCACAAAAGTCTGACTAGAAACCATTCCTTGAATGGACTAGATATGTTAATATCAAGTATTAACATATTTCTTAATTTTTTTAATCCAAGATGGCCGCAGCCTTGTTTTTCCAAATTTAATATTCTCGCGAAAAACGCCTAGCGGTTCCGGAACCCCTTATACTCTGTTGCTTTCTGGGTTGCAGAGTATTCAGGGGAACTCGACGAAAATCTCCAGACACCATGGTCTTGTATAACTTTTATGAACTAAAAATTAAAGCGTGAAGCATTCATCGGAAACTCCCATCCAAGACTACAATTGCATAAAATTAATATCAACTTGAACTTTATTTTCTATGAGAGCACGACGATTTTATTTTCAATCACATAAATAATTCTTAAATGTTATAAAAAAGCCGAAAGAATTATTTTCTATATTTTATTGCATTTTCCTTATATAAAGCATGATTATTTTTGTATAATATACGTCTCTGAATCATCTATAGGATATTCGAAGAAGAAAGCCTTCTTTCGAAGAAATCAAATATAAAAATGTATGGAGAGTCATCTAAGTGCTAAATTTTATTTTAAGATTCCTTGATAGCGAAACCATAGAAAAATGGGACCTCAGTCATCCATGTCCAGAAATTAAATCTCATAAACAGAGGTGTTCAATGTGTTGTTTTATAGGTATTGGCTAGACTAGCTCAGAGCTACCTGAACCATCATGATTGGTGGAGTGGTTCAGTGTGGCCAAATCATTGTTGTTTTTAAAATGCAATTATTTAAAAGGATTCAAGACCTATCTGCACCAAACTTAGAGTGAATACAATTGAAAAATACTGTTGGTGTAACACTTCCCAATCACCCCAGTTGCCAGTGTTCCCAACCTATTTTCTATAATATTATTTTTGAAATTGCTTGCGATACGCTGGACGTAGCATCACCAAACTTGGCATAAACCTTATTTAACACAGAAAAATATTTTAGAGATCCCCATCACCAAACGCCCCATTATCAGTGTTGCTAACCCATGACAAGGAAGTATATTTCTTGAACCACTATGTAGAAAGTTAGATGAGGTGTCATTAGAAACGTCTTGTTTACACTAGCTCAGAGCTTGCTAACTTATTGTTTTTAATTTAATTTTCGAATTATTTCCATTCCGTTAGACCTAACTTCATCAAAATTAGCATAAACAACATTGGATACAATAGAAAAATTCAGTGGGCTGTTACCGTTCCGAGGCACACAAGTTGTCAGTGTAGCCAACCTATTTTATAAAAATGAATGCTTGTGTGCCTGAATGCTATCAAGGAACCGGAGACTTCGTGATGTTAGTAGAATCGATGCGTAACTTGTTTTGATATAAAAAGATCCATGAGTTTGTTTATGAAAACTAAACATTTGAAACAAGACACTCAGACAGTAATTTGGGAGCTGGAGCCATTCAAATATAGTGTCCCGCCGTCTCAAATGACGTAATATATCGACAAGTAATGACGTCAGACATGGTGGATTAGCAAATCTCAATCAAAGGTGCACTGCAAAAAATAGTTGTGTTATTTCAACACAATGCGGTGTCCCAGCGTGACTACCACTTTTGTGTGTTAAATCAACACAACACACGGTGTTGATTTCGTTACTGTGAAAAAAAAAGTTATGGCTGCAGTGAGATTTGAACATAGGTTGCTCAGTTAGAAATTCGAGCGCCTTACCGACTTGGCTAAATCGTCAGACAGATAAGGCATTAAATGCAAACGATATTTAAAGCAACATTTGAATTAAACAACTACACTTTAGATTTAAACAATGTAGGGGATCAAATATATGTTGCTGAACCCTCAAAACAAACTAAGCTACTTGCACGACTAATCCCATGGTTTAATCACTTCCTATTTGTCAATTGAGAACCAGAATAATGAGAATATTCTATTTCTATGAAAGCAAGCAAGATGGCGATAGCCAAACACTTGAGCAGAATTACTGCTTTCTTATCGTAGCATGTCAAATGCTGCGCTTGCTTTTATAGAAATGGAACATTTTCTGAACGAATGGGGATTAAGATCCCTAATTGACCAATGGAAAAGTGATTAAATCATGGATTGTGTTTGAGAGTAAATTTGTTTGTGTTTGGGATTCAGCATCATTTTTTAATCCTCTATATTGTTTCAATCTAGTGATCTTTCCGTCTGACGATTTAGCGAAGCCGGTAAGACGCTTAACTTCTAACTGAGCAACCCATGTTCAAATCTAGCTGCTGCCTTAACTCTTTTTTTTTTCTCACAGTACCGAAATCAACACCGTGTGTTGTGTTGATTTAACACACAAAGGTGGTAGTCACGCTGCGACACCGCATTGTGTTGAATTAACACAGCTATTTTTTACTGTGTGTAGGCAATATACGCATTTGATCAAAGTTTATGATTAGAAAATGCATCTTAAAGAAGATTTTCATTGCTTGTCTACTGCGCATGCGCAATGTTAATTCCTCGACAATGAAATTCTTATATGGGAAAATCTTTCTCACTCTGCGGCACTTTTTAAATCCTATACGTTGTTCAAATCCATGTATTGGGTGTATTAATCATTATTTGTCGAGTTATTACGACATTTTCCGCGGTTCAGCGCAACATTTAGGCAACAATAGCTCTGAAATTAGATTCAAAATTTCCTCAAATTATTTTTGTTGTTGTTCTTTTGACTAGAGGCGTTCACTATTCAGTTTATCAGCGACATTTTTCAAACACTCTGTAGGTTTTCTACACCTCATTGTCCATTTCTCATGCAGTTTTCATGATACCATGATTTATATCTCTTACGCGCTCTTTGACCCTGTATTGATATATCTTATTGTTTCTAATCCCCAGCAGGACAAAGATATTGGCCGAGATGAATAATGGACAATTAGAATATTGATCGACGTCGTTACCGGAGATCGATCACTAACGAATGGCAACCATTTTTGGCCGATTATCGGAGATCGATGTCGATCGGAGAGCATCTTCTTCCGATTTTAATCGATATCCTAGTGCTTCAATTAAAATGGATGAGTATAAGGGGTCCTCGAAGATCAAAATATTGCATAGACTCTAGGCAATGTTCACTTGATAGGATCTTGTATTATCTTTATGAATGTTACTCAGCCCCCGTGGTCCACCGGTTAGTAACAGACTTGCTTCGGTAATTGACGAGCTTGTAGAAAGTTATTCAAGATAAGTTTTGATGGTCCAAAGCTTTGTTATGCACAGTGGAACTAGGATTTTTCTTTAAGTATGAATGAGGCTAGTTTTAGAGCGAAGAAACAGGTATCGGGACCGGCTAAAATTAACCACTGGTCGGTCGTCTGTATTCATATGAGGGCGCTCGTAATCTAAACTTTACTATTCACGTAACACATTGAAATACAACAGATGTCGTAAGTATTCAATGCCGAAATATCGTACCACGCCAATATCGGTCGATATCCGCGTTATTATCCCAGTATTGGCCCTATTCCAGCCCGATATCTTTGTGCTGCTAGGGATCGTCATTTGATTTCTTTCCGGACTGAATTTTCCTTTAATTGTAAGTTGTGTGATTTATATTTTGAACGATATTTCCCAAAATATCGTGAAGGGAATGCTGATTGTACGAAACTCAAATTTTTCTGGTCTTTTACCTTTATTTTTTTTTATTATAGATATTTCTTTACCACTATTGTATGTAATTCTTTTAAAAGAAAATCAAAGACGAAAGAAAACCCTAAAACAGGTGTGAAACAAAGTCCCAAAACTTTTTCTTTTTATTACTTTCAACAAACAAAATATTTTTTCTTTTTGTTATTGTTTGAAATTGGTTTTTGTTCATTTTCTCAAAAATAAAGGTTTTGTCAGTTCTTGCATTTGAATATGTACTTATTCATAACAACAACCCAACTGCCAGTATGCTCAATTATAGTGATGCAGTGTATATGACGCAGATTACGGACCCTGGATCACGTTTCAGCGTAATGTGCTCAAGTGGGTAAGTCTGCGCTCTGTTTCCCAGTGGCAAATAGTGAGTCAGCGGTGACTGACAGTAATGGTAGCTGAATTTCAATTTTATTTATAGCCTATAGGCTTCTAAGGCTCAGACCGGAAAAGGGTAGGAGAAAGGTGTCGGTAAGGTCCTAAGTTGAAGGTACCACCCCGGTATTTGCCTGGTGTGACTGAGGAAAAAAAACTGAAATAACCTCTCCCAGGATGGTCGGCCGCTGGGATTGAACCCACGATCTTCTGAATGCTAAGCTGACGCTTTACTACTAAACTACGGCCGCTCGGTAAAGGGTATTGAAATCATTTTGCACTGAAAAGAAGAATTACTCCGTTGAGTTCCTAAACTCTTGTTCGAAGTAAGCAGGTAACAACGGCAGTGCACTAATCAATAAGTTATAGACTTTTTTTTAGCACATGCTGGGCATCACGTTTCTGTTGTTCTTCCATTTTGGAAGTAATGGTACAGTCTTACTACTATGCAATGAACCAACGCCGAAACAATAACTGCAGGAACTCTTGGAATTCATAGGCTGGTCTAGACCGTAGCACCTCCGTCACAACAATGATAATCTCTTCCTCCGAAAGAAAACGTGTTCCACACGTCTCCATACACCTTGGAGTTCATCTGTAGAGTTTCGGTCATGGAATGCCGTAGGTTTTGACATAACAATGCTTGTGCACTGACCTGTCTCCGTCATAGCTCACTGCGCGGTGAATCATACATTCATCATACAGTCTCCTCCATTATCCTGTCATCTCGTCCCGTCTTGGCCAGTATATTTTTTTATAAAATCAAAACCTTATTTTCATGCAGTCGTAATTTTTGTTCATCTGCTAGGGTCGTACTCCAACTTCCCTAATCAACAAAGTATTACCAGCAAAATAACCGTTCTGTATATTCTCAACTTCAACTTTCTTGATATTAATCTTATAGACTGAATAGAAACATACATTGCCCAATGCTAAACAACTTTTTATTTCTTCTGTGACCTACCTCGTTTCTGTTATATCTATTCCCAAATATTTAAATTTGCTTATTTTCTCTATGATCTTTTCCTTAATTGTTATATTTCTTTTTATCTTCATCCTCTATGTTTCTGTTCGTTATCATATATTTTGTTTTCCCTACGCTCACCTGTAGAGCTATCTTCTCGGAAGCTTCTAGTATTGTATCGGTGTTACTCTTAAATACAAATACGTAATCATAATATTGTCGGACCTAGTCTTTGTAATCCTATTTTTCTAATTAAACCAGTGAAACTTCATCATATCACTAGACAATGGAAAGTATAATCATGCCGCTATTACGTTACGCTTTGGAGGCCAAAATAAAAAACAACAATAAAGCCAATAAAAGGACAAGTAAAGCCAACACGATGCTCTTTTGTTGATGCACATGTTTTAGAAGCAACCCAGCAGCGCCACAACTTTCATCTTTCTATCCGACTTCACGCTATATTAAACATTTTGACAACTCGGCGGCACTGAAAAGGCAAATAGGGGGGTCTAGAGGTGGGGTTATCCAAGAGTACAAGGGAGGGCGAAAAAGAACGAAAGGGGGGTATCTTGGTAAGGACTAACCCTACTAATGGCATTTTAATTTGCATTGATTTTTAGCGAGGATATCATTTGCATAATTTACATCGGCATTTTTCTTTTCTTTTTTTTTCGCGACTCATCTTTTTGTAGCCCTCAGATAAGCTTTTAAGTGAAGCGAAATGAAATAAGTCGCATAAATATTTCATACAAAGTCTATGGCGGGCCAATCCGAAACGCTTCTGTTGTTTAATACGAAGAAGAACGATTTTTATCTATATCTATGCCCTACATATATGTCGGTACATGTGTGTGTGTTTATTAGTGTTCTTTTTAGTGTCACATTCTCTCATGGCCTCTCTGTCTCTCTTTGTATGGCCAGTATGAGTCTCTTTTGCCACTTTTTTTTCAACATTTTGCAGACAGTCTTCCCTCCCCCTAAACTTGTTCTTTTTGCGACAACTAGAGGGTTAATTGGTGCTACACAAGGGTTTTTCTTTGGCGTTTGATCCCAATCTCACCAACAGCGCTAATGTAGCCTTCTAGAATGTTTATTAGTCTATGCTCAGCTAGCAGTGTTTCCAAATATAGAAATTTTATCACTTGTAATTTTTGGAAAAATTTTCCCAGTGTAAATTCTTTACAGGAGCTATTCCTAACATTTTTTTATTTAAAAAACACGTACTTTTCTTATATCTTTTATATAACACTTGTTATTTTCATTTCACTAAAGTTGTCTTCTTTCAGGACAAAATACAACTCGTCCTATTCATCAGCATTTAACAATTGTTTTCAAAGCGAGAAGGGACTTGAGAAATGACTGACCCACAACATATTTTTTTAAAATATGGTTCTGCTATTTTTCTTTAACGCTGTAACTTAGTATGGTCAAGTACCGTATTAGCTTTGCATTCGGGAGGTTCTGTGTGCAACACCAGCCGGGAATTGGGATTTTCCAGGGGTTTCCCTCAGTCATACCAGGAAAATGTCGGGATAGTGCCTTGAACCTAGGTCCTGGTCGACTCCTTCCTGCGCCCTTTCTCCTATCCTATCCCGGTCTGAGACTAAACGCCATAAATGAAATCGAAGTTCAAATTCTACAATTTTTTTTTTTGCTTTGAAATTTTGTTACTGACTTCTAGGACATTAGTTTTAAGCAGGTTGTATTCCAGAATTTGAATTTAATTTATAGCCTTTAAGCATCTAAAGCTCAGACCGGGATAGAGAAGGGGAAAAGGATTTCGGGAAGGTGTTAACCAGGGCCTATGTTGGAAGTACCTTCCCGACATTTGTCTGGTGTGGCTGAGGGAAAACCCTGGATGATCAGGATGGTCTGCCGCTGGGATCGAACCCACGGCCTACCTAATACTACAGTTGTGTTTGAGACAATATCACGTTCACATATTCATTCATTATGCGATCCTAAATATCTGTCTTAGGTATATTTAGACTGTGTCTTAGATAGTAAGTAGATGTTAACCCGGCGCGGAAAATGCGGTCGCGCGGTAAATGCATCTTAAAGCGGTCATCACCTGTCTCTTCTGCGTCTTCTTTATCAGTCTTTATTTTCTTAATATTTTGAGTTGGATTTTGGTATTATTTTCCATCGAAACACTCTAAAAATAAAATAAAAATGATAATACAAAACGAGCTTTTGGTTCGTTCAAAAGCTTTGCATTATTTTTATTTATGTTGGTTATTACAACATCAAAAAATGATAAAGTACTGAAGATAGCTGTTGCGTACAAGTGATAATCTTTCCGTAATTATTAATAAAATCGTTTGTGTTTCTGAAAAACGTTACCTTTACATAATGATCTACACTACCAACTAACAACGCAGAGTTTCGCTAAAATTATCCTGCCATCTAAAAATTACATTTTTATTTCTAATACGCGCATGTGTAGTAACTAGTTTTCAGTTTCTAACATAAAAGGAATTACTGCCTTTTATTTATAAAAGTAACGGTATCTTGAAAACATATACAAGAGATCTAGTATAGAAGGATTTGCAAAGAATTAGACATTTTTAGTAGTACTACGAACTTAAAAACGACTAACATAGCAATTAACAATAATCTTTTATGAATACTGTAGCTAATTGCCTGAATAATATTAAAAATATAGAATAAATTACGTTATCAAAAAAATTTCCGAAAACGAAAGTGGCTAGAACTATTCTGCCTAAATACCTTCCCAGGTAGCATGCCAGCTTGCCACAAGGTTCTCAGTCAGTTGCTCCCTTAGCTTGTCAAACTTGATATTGTGTTGATCTTAATAAACAAGCATAAACAAAACTTGTTGGAACAACATAAGTGCCCTTGTTGTTATAAAGAACTTAATTCTTGTTTGTTGGAACAAGCAGTTGTGCTAGGAAGCTGATCAAACTTAAAATTTATCGGAATTTTGATTCTTTACACTTGCTTGTCCCATCACGTGCCAGAACGGTTTCGCCGTAAGGTAGTCTTCACGAATTCCCACCGTTTAACTACAGGCGTCTCTTGCCATCTGATGAATTACGAATAAAGAGAGCTAGGAGTGTGGTTCCGTGGTCAGGTAACTACAGGTTCGGATTAGTGTGCCAATGGTCCTCGGTTCGAACCCTACCAAGCACAACAATTTTTATTTTTTAAGAAGTACATTATGTTTTCTTTCTTGTCCTGTCAAGGCTATTTCAACCTTCATTCTTGTAAACAAGACTCCTAAATTCAACCTTTTTTAAAACCTTCTTGGCTTGATTTGTTAAGCTTGCATAAGTTGTCTCATTTTGTCAAAGTAAGCTTCATTCACTTTTGAAGAAGGTCAATATTGCTCTGCGGGTTTAATTCAGCTGGAGAATTGATGATATGTAAAAGTGAGGGAAGTTAGTCAGCAAGTTACCAGGAGACTGAAGGGGCTATGATCGTCCGTCCGACTTCTAAAGAGAATAAATCTTACTACGGATCACTGTGACCCACGGTAACCTCTTCCAGATTAATTATCTATTTATGGTCACTTTGTAATCATTTAGCCGAATACATGTATCTTAGTTTGGAGGTGGTACATAAACTATTCTTTTGAGCTTTCTTACGCATGAATCACTGTGACTCAAATTGTCTTCAACAAGTTTATTCTTAAGATGTGTCGAGTGATAAATAATATTCTAAATGTCGAAATCAATAAGTATTACATCATCCGCTGCAACACTTTACAGAGCCTCGTAACTTAGTTGGTTTAGTATTTTCTTCGCATATGTGAGGTTTTGGGTTCAATACCAGCTGCCGACCACACTGGGTGAGTTTTCCAGGGATTTGTCTCAGTTACACCAGACAAATACCGGTACGATACCTTTAATTTATAACCTGGCCGACTCCTTTCTCCTCCCCTCTCTCTGCTTGAGCCATAGATGCGTAAAGGCGATAAATGAATTCAATTTAACAATTACTTTGTTCCAACCAAACATCTTCATTATCCTAGAGACATCATTATTATTATCAACTATCAGTACTCGTAATCTATCAACGCATGATCAATCATAATTGACATCTATTTAACAGACCCAAGTTTTATCATGCAGTTCTCATTGAGCATTACACTCACAGATATCACACGATAGTGGTATGAATAATTAAATCGGTGAGATTAAAAACGATGAAATTCCTGTAACCATAATTTTACAGCAGACACAATAAACGTTACAATACGTCGCGGAATGATTTTACAAAACAAAAAGTGTACATTAGAGAATTGAAGGGCTCTAAGGCACTAATAACCCCCACTAAATAAAATGTTCTAATTTGTTTATTAAACAGGCAATTAAGCGTTTATTTTATGGAATATCTTTTCTAATTTCACTGCAAGAACGAAACCTATTTCTGTCCCAAAGCAATCTTGCATTTTTTTTTCACTTACCGATTTGGTCATAGATTAGATGTAGAAGAACATTGATAATAGAATAACATATACTTGAAATAGAAAGATAGATTTACTTTATTTTAGGAGCATATTTTAATGAAGTCTTTGTCGCATTTTGTCCTTTCACAGGGAAATACTGGTGAATTAATTGGAACCTGATAGTTATCTCGCAGAGTCATAAGAAGTCGTGATACAGGATGGTTCCTAATCTGACCACCGTACGAATCGCTAAAAACATGCAATTCCTTAACAGTTTTAAATGAGTTGTGTTTTCTAAAGTTGAGAGCAGAAACTATGTCACTTCATTACGGCCTTTGTTAGCTATTTCCTCATGAATAGCCTGAATTGTTATTAACATCTTAAACAAGCAGGTGAGCTTTTAAGGACGGGACCTTCAGTTCTTGTTAAAGTGAGCTCCGAACCACTCCTTTCAGTTGACCCCGACGGGAACATAGTTACTTCCTCGTGGTAGGGGTAGAACAGTGCTTTGTGTGTACTAAGATTATGAATACGAAAAACATAGAACCAAAGTTTTCAAAATTAAAATATCTTTGAACTTCATCACAGTGGGAGTTCTGTATGAAATCAAAAACCATTTTATGACATCAATTCTCGAAGAACACATTACACAAACCACTTGTAGTATCAGTATGTCATAGGATTTGCGTTCTCTCCAACAGTTTTGTCGTGGCTTTTTAGAAATCGTTTTAACGTTTTAAACATAAGACCAACACTTGGACTAAGCAAAACATATTATCTAAGATTCGGAATATTTTCCTTTTTAACCTCAACATTGCAATGTGTAAAGCAATGAGGTAAAGAAATAAGATTCCAGGAATATTATCCTTTTATTTAACCCCACTGAAAGACACGTCCTTCAAAAGAACCCTATTTACCAAATATTTCCCTTCTTTTGTCCATTAGCTAGATTTAGGGTCAATGAAGAACTTGGGTATCTCAGTTTAATTTGACCAGAATTCGTAATTTTATCCTTTCAATATCACCGATTCAATTCTACTAGGATATCTACGTACATGTATGCACCTAATCAATAATAAAAAAATCCCTTTCGGTAGGCCTACAGGCTGAGGTGTATTTCGAAGTTTCGCTGGGAGCTGGGGCTCGCCCCCCAACTTCAGTGCTTTTGAGAGGATGCGCCTCCTTTATCTTAACCAAAATCTCCCTGCAGCACTACACCACCACGGAGTACATCTTCACCCTCCCACGGTTGGCAGCGCCCCCAAAGGGAAGATTTGCCCCATTTATTGTAACCTACTCTTGGTCATAGACCTTCATTGAAAATTTCGTTTCTCTACCTTCAATGATTTGGAAATTGGGTTTTTGGGGCGGCCATTTTGGATCCAAGTTGAGTTGACGACTTTTTGGAAGTTTTCTTATTTTGTCGTGACCTACTTGTGATGGTACAACTTCAAGTAAAATTTCATTTATCCAGCTCAAACGGTGTGCAAAATGGGATTTTGGGCGTTCATTTTGGATCCAAGATGGCGACTTTTCCCAAATGTTGTGATATTTCCCTAAGCTACTCGTCATAATGCACCTTTATGCCAAATTTCGTATCTCTAGCTCAAACGGTGTGGAAAATGGATTTTTATGTCCGCCATTTTGGATCCAAGATGGCGTCTTTGAACTCATTAGGTAACATTTTCATAATCAGAAAGTGATGTTGTACCTTTATGCCAAATTTGATTTCAATAGCCCCAGCGGTTTAGGCTGTGTATTCTATACAACAATGGGTTCGGCGGCCATTTTGGATCCAAGATGGCTACCGATTTTGCTCATTAACGAACCTAACCGAGCTATTAAGCCTAGAAACAGCATATAAAAATTTGGTTCAAATATCTTCAAAATTATATAGATTAGCATATATATATATATATATAAATATACACTTTCATATCGTACCGATCTCAATAGGTATATTTTCTTCGAAATCTACCTAAAAAGAAGCAAAATCATATTCTAACTACCATCGCTCTTCATATTCACTTTGAAACAAATTACCAGTATAAACCGAGTATTACATCACATTTCCGAAAAAAAAAACATCTTTCTTTGATACTGGAGCATTTTCCCATATAATGTACATCATTAAAATCACTCATCAACAATAAAATGTAATGTCATTGTTGAAGAAATTAATACGACATAGACTATTGTTTTAAGCTTCGTTGAGACCTCCATTTTTACTGAAAATCTCTTTAACAATGTAATAGAAAGTAAACATACTGGTTACTAAGTATATATATTTACACCTTATTCATCAATATTCATATCCCACTGCATGGAGGTAGACAGTGAGAGTATTAAGATCACGTACAAGGTATCCAACCACTTCTCGTCATGTTAAGGTGGATTTTGCAGAAAGTGCTTTCTATATAGATCCATGTGTAAGAAACAACCCTACTTGTTTTACATCATTAGCAACTTCAGGTCTCGTGTGATAATGTAATAGCATAAATCTATTCGGTAATTCGCATTAACGTTTCTTTACAACCCTAAATTTTCCCGTTCCCCTATAGTCGTCACACCAATGTACCAGTAGTCATCACCCAATTTACTACTAATATTAGTTTGGAAAATACGTATATATATATCCTCCTTTTGATCTTCACTGGATATGAACCTGGCAAAATAAAGCGTGCTTGAAAGGAAAGAGGCACAGACAGTTTGCTAGAAGGTCCTCAGGAAATCTTCTGAAAAGAAAAAAAAAAAACGAGTTGATTCCCGATGGAATATGTAGGAATTTGAATTTTGAATTTTACTGACGGCTACTCGAAAGAGTGAGGCTATCACCACGAATTTGTTTTGTTATTAATTTAACATCATATTAAATTAAATTTATCACTTTCTGGAGTAAAAATTTTAAATAGAAATTTTTCACCTGTGATCGTCACCCGTGACGAGCATTGGTACAAAGTATGTTTGACTTGCACCAGTAGTCGTCACCCCTAAAAGCAGAGAAAGTGGCAGTCAGGGCACGCAAACTTATAATCTGATAATTAAAGAGGCATTTTATGCACATGTAAACATCATACATAAAACTTCAATGCTTATTTTTTAGTATCCACTTGTTTAACACCTTTTCGTAAAATTAGCAGGAAACACGAACTTGCCGCCCGAACACAAGACATTTCTGCTAAACGAAGTGACGCAATATGCATATTAATGGTGCCGCTTACGTACCAGATTATGACTGCTAAGTTGGTCTGTTTTTGTAACAAAACGACGAAAGGTTTTCTCATTTTTACATGTTTAGTAAAGACATGACGACCACTGGAGCACTGACGAAAACTGGTGCCTTTACCTTACCTAGAAGTTTTTTCTACTATTATGTAGGTTTACATTACTACTATTATTGAGTACATTGCGATTTTGTTAGCCACATTCCATTGAACCCAGTTTCCTGAATTTTTTCCAGGCAACTTGCCGAAAAATTTTAACAGTGTATCCATCCATCCATCCATTTAGTTTCGCTATTAAGACTAGCTGATGTATCTCGCATGTGAAAAGGCTATGCCTACAAATTTCGTACACATAACAAAGATGTATAAGACAGGATTGCCAACATTTTTGGAAGACTTCAATGCGCCATCATGACAGTAGAAACAAGTCAGATGAGAGTACGGTACGTGAAGAATATACTTAGGCATTATGCGTACATTGTATTGTCCTCATATCTTTACACTCCACTTGTTTATTTTTATTCTTATAGCTCAGTCGTATTTGAACCCGCAATCTTTGTTGTCAAAATACCTTGAGTTTTATCTTAGTATGCAAAATGGTGTAGCAATGGTTGGCGACACTGGCTTACAAGTGATAAAACACTGAAGCAATAAAGAGTGAGTTACTAACTAAGAGAGAGAGAGAGAGAGAGAGGCACATGATTCGTTAAAGCTGAGAGCACTTTCCCAACGAACATATTACATTCGAAACTTGTGACTATGGAATACCCGTTCGTCAGGGATGCGAACGTTAAAGGGTGTGGGGAACAGAGGGTGTTATAGAAGAGGAAAAGGTACGATGGGGTATGTTGGGGGAGGGGAGAAGCTTCTCCAAAATTAGCGGCTGATTTAATTGTTGATTGTCTCCAGAGAACGGGGCACACAGGTCTGGCAGGAATGAAGATAATCAAGACTACGCTTATACACATCCGCACACACACACACATACACATGCAGAATCAAGCGCTGCCTGCCACAGTCACACGAATTTTATCCCTTCCACCCCCCCTTAATACCTCACTCTACTCAGAGATTTCTCATCCCCCCTCTCGTATTGTTTCTTCCAGCTTCCACCCTCTGTACGTCTGACTCTCCGCCACTCCTATACTCAAATACTGTTAGCGAATGAATTACCATTGCTTTTGTCAGTTATCGCTTCTACATCCCATTTCTCTTTGCAGGGTGGGAGATCGTAGCAAAATTATTGTTCTCAAATCCGGGGGCAGATAATAATAATGATGGTAAAGTAACTTAAAATAATAAAGCCTAGCAATTTAGATCTTCCATTGAAATAAATCTTCTTAATTTTCATTTCCGTTTCTATTTAAAAAAAGTTGTCAAACCCATTCTCACCCTGACTATAATTAAAACTAAGTTTTTCCTAAATATTATTACACTGCCTTCAAGAGAGAAGTACTTAAAAGTAATAAATAAATACTATATTTATCAAATGGTCAAGAGTATCTAGTATTTCAAGGTCTTCTTGAAGTCGCGAGATAAAGGTCATTTTGCGGTCATGCCTATCTGAGCATAGAAGAATTAAGTTGTAACAGTATTCATAAATATGCTGTTGACAATTATGTCATTTTTCCCAGAAGTATAATCATCTAATTTCCATTTGAACACACCAATGCTTCCAACATTGTCAACAAGAAATCATATATTACATTTATTGTTTTCTAAACATTTGAGGTAGAAGAGACAATTTTATTTATTTATCAATTTTCACATATAGCACAGTTTTGTCCATGGCCCTGGACTTATACAAGGCACCACCCCCTGAAGTGGCCGAGGAAGACTAGGGAAATGTAAGTCAGAATGGCTGCCACCGAATATCGAACCAAAATCTTTCCTATTACAAAGAGACCACGCTACTAAGAGTTGCTAGTACTAAAGCAACATCATTACCATTTACCACAATTTACAACGAAACATGTTCTTTTCATGTGACGAAGTTTCACCTTAATTGCTCAAAGGATTATTTACTGTAAACTTACATTTTATTTCGCCATGCATAATTACAAATTAGAAGTATTCCTAGTCTAAGATTAACGTTATTCCGAAGATGACGTTTTTTCACCTTGTATTTCACCATAGTGTGCAGGTGTAAAGTTTCATGAAAATACATATAGGCTAGAAAGTGTAGTTTAGTTTTCTAACATAAGAATAATTTCATTTATGTGAATAAAGACATCTTTATAATAAAGACTTCAAAATATAATAAGTAAAGCCTCCTTCATTTACTTCTGTTTCATTTAAACCTCTGAAGCATCATAACATACAAGGTGTAAGAAGCTATAGCACATTAGAGTAATTCCAGGAGAGATGCTCCACTGGAAGAGATGCTCCAGTTACCATATTTCAAAAGTTACCCGATAGAATGCACGACCAATGTAATGTGAGTGTCGAGATCTGTGCGGGCAGCAGGAGTGGTGAAGATTGAATGTTATTAAGTTGGTGTTTTTGGCTAGTATAAGTAGGTATGACACGTTCTAGAGTCATGATCTAATATTAAAGAATACAGAATCGTTAGAAAAATGTACTATTACTTCATTTTTGTAATCGAAATGGTTAAAAATGGTCAACAGGAAAGCCGTTGTCAGTGGTCACTCTTGTCTTTGCCCATGTTTGACACTTGGCGGGAAAGTACTGGAGTGGGAAGTCTCGTCAGGCAAAATAGGAGAGATGCCCCAGTTATCTCATGGAGAGATGCCCCACCGGAAGAAAGATTTAATTCTGCTGCGTCATATGATTTAATTTTCACTTGCTGTTTTAAAGTTACATCCATATCAATTCTGTGACTGATGGTGTACTGTTTGATGAAAGATTTAAGTATCTTATCCCCATGTATGAGCACCTTGGGGGAACAATATGGTAAGCGCCATAAGAAAATTTCCACAGTGTATTGAAAAAAATAAATAAATACAACGCTGTCTAAATCATGAAACTTTGAGCGCAAACGTTTTGTTTTTCAAGTACACAGGCGGCTTTTGGAAACAAAGAGCAAAACGTTTGCGCTCGAAGTTTCAAGATTTAGACACAATTGTATTTTATTTTCAATATGCTGTGGAAATTTTCTTATGGCACTTACCATATTGTTGCCCCGAGGTATATATATATTTCTATCTCCACTTGTGAGTATTCGTATTGTGTTATGTAACAGTGCTGCGTACACGCAAATTTCGCTGGATCTAAACACTAACAATAAAAAATCAAACATGCATTTCAAATATATACAATAATACCTGACTTAACCTTCCAGGTAGTAACATCGCTAACTTCTTAACGCCAATGGGGAGGCACGTGGACTGAACCTCACATTCGACCATCTTAACTGAGGTTTTTCAGTGCTTTACATAAGTTACATCAGGTGAATGCCTGGACAGTGCCTTCAAACTAGCCCTAACCTATTTCTTTCCTACATCCACTCCCTTTCCATATCCCGGCCTATGCCAAAGTTACTCAAATGGCATGAAAGGGACATTTTTGAAAATACAAAACAAAAATATATTGAGTGAAACATTTGTGTTGATTTGCCTGACAACATATTGTTCAACACTTCTTTAAACAATGGTAATATAGTCGTTAACATCCATACCGTTAATATACTAAAACTTTTCCCCAATTGGTCACATTAGTGACGGATTCTACTGGACTGTACTCTTCGTCATAGTATTTTCACTTCTGTAGCAATTTCGCATTGGTTAAAACCCATGTTTTGTTTATGTAAACTAACATTTATTTTTATAATCTATATTCTTAAAGGTGTTTTACATTTACTTCTGAAATTATAATGTTAATAAATTTTTACATTGTTTAGAGAAGTTATTGAATACGAAATTAATAGTTTTGCACGTAAAGATAAAGAGCAAACACAGTACTTAAGACCTACATTATCGTAGAGATTTTTTATTGCTTATGTGCATTTTATTACCTTTGAATTATTTCTAATTTGAATGAGTTTAGCACGAGAAATAAATTGAGAGAAAGGATATTATATATAGTTTAAAACACGTTTCCTATTTCGAGGATGAGCCGAAATAATTGTCAGGATTTTTCTTGTTTTTTATCCATATAATTATAATATTGTTGTTAAACAAATGCAACCTATCAAATAAAGTGTATTAATTTTATTGAGGTGAGACGTCTCCCCAAGTTAGTGGGGCATCTCTCCTGCATAGTCGGGAGAGATGGCCAAACACAGTGCCTTTGATTTTTGCAATTCTTACTGATACACAGCAAATAATTGTGAATTATATTATTATAGATGGAGCATCACTCTCGGAACGAGAAAGTTCTGAAATATATCTGTCTTCTGATTTCAAAATCAAATTATGAATAACGATAATGTTAAACAAGTCATCGGGAAATTCTATTTTGTATTACTATCGTGTAAAATGTCTTAGTTACACTTTTTCTCCGCCGGTAAGAAAATACAAAAGAACCAGATCCTCTCACGTGTGTGATGTGTGTACATCTCCTAATTATCAGAGGGTCATGAATGCTACATTGTTAGAGGACACAGATTCCAAAGTTTGTTTGAACAATTGATACAGTAAATAGATTTTTTTCATCGATTCGTATTGAAAAATGTGCAATTTAAATGTAAAATATTATGCAGCAAAAAATAGGCGAAGTTCATCCCCTTTCCTCTCCAATAATAAAGATCCATATATATATATATATGCAGATTGTTTGTTTGTTCTTTACCATTCAAGACAACATTCATGCTTACAGATCACTTTCAGGATGATATGCACTGCCAAAATGTGGAGTTGGGGAGGGCGGGGAAAGCGATAAATTCTTCCTCGTACGTGGAGCATCATATCAGCAGTTCGATAGTTCGCTCTTGAACATTTTTACACCAAAATCATCCTTGTAGCGTAATTAGGAGCTGTGCTGCTTCGAAGCAATGATTTACATATTAGTCATTAGACGTGAGGAAAGATAAGAGACAGCTATGCTATTTTGTGGCGTTTGTAGAAGTTCTACATTTTACTTTTAATAGTATTCCTAGAGAAGCATATATATATAGAGAGAGAGGCGAAGAGATATAAGGGAATACGGGTTGAATTGAAAGCATCTTATACTAAATCTATTAGTCACAGGATCTCTCTCACAAGCACATACAAACATTCACTGTGAAAATAATTGACATGGAAAAGCATAAATATATACGCAGATATCATCATATTATTCAAATGTTCTGAACACATTTTTCTCTAAAACAACTTCGATACATTTATACCCATTTGCATTTGAGCCCCTCCCAACGACTAGTGATTCAAATAACACATTCAGTTATCTGTTTACATTTCATTTGAAAGATCATTTCTTCCTGTGAATTGGAATTGAAGACGTGATTCGGAAAAGGGTCCAAGTCCATGAAATGAATATTTTTTCGTACTGTGATGTCAAGAAGGCCAAACTCGGTGGACTGGCCTCCTTTCCAAATTACATGTATTTTAATGATACATTTTGATGTGTAAGCAGCAGGATTTAGGACCCCCTTTTTGACACAGATATTAAGGATAATCAAAAGCAATGGTCTCTAACAAAAGATGGCAGCACTATCTCCGTATATGTCTAATGTAATTTCATTTTTACACGAAATTTCCTTGCTGCTCCTACAAATTCAAGCCTAAAGAGTTCAAACTTTTAGGGAAGAAAGTTCATAACCAAGTCAAGAGCATGATCGATGCCGATTTTTAATTTTCGTTTTCGTCCATTGTTGAAATCGCTTCATTGTTGTTGTGAATATCGTAACATATATCATTGAAGCTCTTTCAACAATGAACAAAAAAGAAAATTAAAAATCGGCATCGATCATGCTCTTGACTTGGTTATGAACTTTCTTCCCTAAAAGTTTGAACTCTCTAGGCTTGAATTTATAGGAGCAGCAAGAAAATTTCGTGCAGCGATAAGAATACATTAGACATATACGGAGGTAGTGCTGACATCTTTTGTTGGAGATCGTTGCTTTAGATTATCGTTAACAACTCTGTAAAGCATACGACTCTGTCACAGTACGAAAATAAATGTCATAAACTTGGGCCCTTTGCCGAATCACGTCTTCAATAGAAATATCTACACAACAAACAGTGTTTTTCAAAATTGAGAAAAACTGCCTCATCTGTGTACTGAGAAACATTTTTCTTAGCAACAAGAAGATATCAAAACTTTCATTTAATGGAAAATGAGAACATCTTATTTCGAAACCGGACTACTCTAATTTTGATGAGACATTTTCTCCCCGTGCATATAAAAAAAACGAGAAAGTATTTTCATGTAGTTCATTTAACTTCTCAAAGATTTTCCAACCCTGTCCAGTGATAATCTTCCCGAACCTCCGTCCGCACTATGTAACACCGTCACTGGGGAAGGAGCGAACAACATATTCTACCATCCACACCCCTCCCTTCAGCCTCTCAATACCAACCCCAAATAGCAACGGCTGAGCCGCGTGACATCAATTACGTTCGTGTGATGTTTTTTTTCTTCTCCTTCCTGTTTTTTTTTATTCACAATCGCCACGGTATTTCCACGATCTGATTGTCCGTGTCTGTTGCAAATTTTTATCAATATCCCGATACCCCTTTCCCAATGTCATTCATTCAAATTATCTTTGCCTTATGTCCTGTTCGTCTGCCTCCCAAAGGACGTGTCACGAGGATGTCAGAGCTCCATCCTTGTAATTTGGCCATATATGAGAGAAAAAACGAGAGAGAGAGAGAGAGAGAGAGAGAGAGAGAG
>JAGDQP010003866.1:25053-90118 GCA_022664845.1 Lepisma saccharinum | reverse complement strand
AAAAAAAAAAAACCATTCAAAATTCCGTAGGCTTTGGATCACTTGATACAAGGTTCTTCTGGTGTGTGTGTGTGTATAATAGTACTAAATTAAATATTAGTGGGGATTTGATCATTCAGTTATTAATGTAACTGTCTTAATGCGATAGTAAACTACATAAACGGAAAAGTTTAAAATACTTTACATGGGGTCAAAAGCGTAGCCCGAATATTTGAAGACTAGAAATAAATAAAGTTACAAGTGCTGTTCTCGCGAAAATTTTGTTACAGAAATAAATTAGAATTAAAAGTCATGTGTAGTCTTGGCCGTTGTGTGGAAAATCCATGTGTATTCATAGATGGCGGGATGTAGATATGGCTGAGCTTCATTGCTATATAATCGGATTTTCCTAGGAAGTTTGAACATGGTTTTACATGTTTTTTACTTGTCATTCATTTTTCGATAAATCATAACTTGTTCATTAAAAAACGTTGACGGAAGTCAGTCTGTATCAATAGATATTAAAAGTTAAATTTTGATGTTATTGGGCATACCATGTTGTCAACCAGGTTTAAAATTACAACTATCCAAATTGCATTACGTCGTTTTATTGGATGTTCAGTTTGTTATTCGGTGGTGATAATTAATATATGTGAAGCGCTGAATGCGGTGTTGCAAACTGGTGGTGAAATGTTAAAAATAAATGTGTACTGTGCGTTATATGTCGGAAACTGCTCATTTGCAGACACACGTGCGTAGAGATTTCTATTATTATTATTATTATTTCATTTTAAGACTATAATTTCGACTGTTGGTAAGAGAATGACGATATTCGTGTTTGTGTCAGAAGCAAAAATAAGAATTATTTTTGTGTTGCTATCTAACAAAGCTTTTCTGATACTGAAACTAAAAACAACACAATTGAAATTACTCATGAACGTTGTGAGTAAAAACGAAACAACCTTAGGCGTAGCATGTGATTGGTTGAAATAGTTAAAGTTTAATGATGTGGAATTTTCAGTTTGTCTCAGGAAGGCTCTGTTGAAGAGCAGATACCGTTATGACATCTTAGTTATTTGTTGCGTTACGTTCTTTGCATTCAACAGAAACTGAGGGTTATGTGAATTTGCTCCCTGTAGAGGGAAAACACCGAAATAATATCGTAGAGCTTGATTAAGTCTAATGATTTCTTCCTGAAACGTGTATTCGTAGTGAAGGATATACAGTAGACTCGTGGTTAAGCGAGCAGCAGAAGGAGTCCACAGCTCATGATCTATCGCTTTAGAGTTAGCTCAACCTCGCCGCATAGAAGAGATGCAAGACGTTGACTCAAAAATCGATAACAGAAATGCATTTACAATATCTGTTGTTTATCTCACTAGTATAGTTACATATGTATTGTTTTGTGATGTACGTATTAAATAAACACTGACTTTACATTAATGCAGCTACTTATCGTCAAGTTTTGTAACCCATTAATCTCAGATCTCCGTATTATCAGGAATTTTTTCGTATCCTAGGTAGTCTATCCCAATTAACTCGAATAATCGCGAGTCTACTGTACAAATGTTACATTAGCAGCAGCTGTCACTATTAATGAGATTTACAATTGTGTATGTAAATAACGAATAAAAGTTATTTCGAAGTTCTTTACATTATAGGCTTTATTTATTATTTTTCTTTACCTTAATTTAGGTGATGATGGCTCTAGCATCTCATCTACAAGTTGTAGAAGCTGAAAAGCAGAAGTTAAGGACACAAGTACGAAGATTGTGTCAAGAAAACGCCTGGCTGCGAGACGAGTTAGCAAATACACAACAGAAGCTACAGGCCTCAGAACAGGCTGTAGCACAATTGGAGGAAGAGAAGAAACATCTTGAATTTATGTCCTCCATACGAAAATATGACCAAGATGTTATAGTAAGTACTTGTAGAAATAATTTAAGGTCATAGTCAATCGTAGTATTCGGCCAAAGTTCTTTGGAAAGAGTTTTCTGGGCTTTTCTGCTTATTGCTGTATATTTTGGTAGGTGCGCTAATAACACTTTTGATTATTTCGTGTCTTTGTGTAGATTACACGAATGGCTTGATTGAACTTGAAAAAAAAAAAAAAAAAAAGTCTGTTCCATTCACTCGAGATATAATCCGAATATAATGTTGACTATACTATGGCATTTAGTTGGGAATTAAATACTGAATTCTCAGGTATAGTAGTTCAAAGATTGCAAAGAATTAAATAATAGTCGTATGTGTTTTTTTTAAAGTGGTTGTTACTCAGCAAAATGTAGAGAGTAAGAGTTAACGTGGACTTCATTCTGAATTTTTGTTCCTCTGGTGGTGTGTTGCAAAAGACAGCTAAAGTTGTTTGACCAAAGGGACATTCAGCTTTATAAATTAGCTTTGTACTATGGCTACTTGCTTACCTTTAAACCGTTTGGTTTTGTGTTTGCCTCGCAATTGAGATGTTCGTAGAGGAATAAATAATTCATCGTTTGGCTTCCTGTACTGCTCCACCAGCAAATTCGAAATCATCAGCTAGCTTAGCACTAAGGCATCTCCAGCTAAGCCGTGAGCTATAACTTCTATGGTCAGCTGGCAGCCAGTTTCATTTGAACTGAATGTATGTCAAACATCAATATGGCAGATTCTCCTGAGTACAAATTTAAATATTACATTATTCTTATGTAAGAGAAAAGTGAAATTATGAAACAAGTGCGTACATTAAAGAAAATATTTTCTGTCGTGGTTATTTGTTTACGTAATCACTAAATTTTAAATGTAAAATGTTCACATTTAGTGAATTCAAGTAGACGTATTATCCTCTATATCTTTGTATACCCATTTCAAAGTTCTCCATATCTTTTATCGATTTTTTCTTCCAGCCTTCTCCAGATTTAATTCAGGATCGGGGACTATCCATCAGAAATAAACATTTTGTCGTGAAAAGGCCTTAATATCTTAAAAATACAAAAATCAACTATGCTTTCCAATCAAACCATTCGAGAAAGTCTTAAATTGCATGTTTTATTGTATCCGTGGAAACACTACAGCTTGCTGTTCGTTCATATAAATAAAATATATGCTGGTCCAACAGTACTAGACAAGAAGGTGTTCGTTAGCTCATATGTAACAGTTTTAAATCGGTTTGCTCAAATATTTTGAGAGTGACAAATGTACTGAAAAGGGAAGCACATATGTACGAGTGTTACGATTTCCGCATTTGAACTCTTGTTTGCACGATGTTTAGTACTCTCTTTATTCTCTTTAAATAGTATTGTTTTAGCATTATTGAAACAACGTTTGCAAGTTACTTTTCTTTCTCTTTTTAGAGCGACGATACGTCTTCAGCGGAAGTGAAGCAAGATAAACCCAAACAAGATGATCCTGTTGTGGATCTTTTCCCAGATGACGATTCTGAGGAAAGGAACAGTAAGTATTTAGTGAGTTTACCTTTTAGTAGTGCTTACATGAAGATTATATAATAGACTCACGTACTTTGCAAAGAAGAGAAAACAACCAGGACGAAAACTGCTCTGGCGTATTCAAAATCTTGAGTAACTTCCTGCTGTAATTATAATAGTGTAGGTTGTTAAAGGAAATTATCATTTGTTCGTGAATTAATATCAATTGAAAGAGTCATAATTGCATGTCTTGCCTTTAGGTGTATTAATCGTATTTACGTCGTCTTTTTGCTGTTAAACTTACAAGAAAGTATAACTTATATAAAGGTTGAAAACTGACTGGGAAAATCAGTCGTATTGATTGCTCGAAGCTAGTAACAGATGTATTTGCTTTGTTCCTTCTTTCGCTCAAGTAAAAAACGAACACTGTTCGTTGGAGAAGTCTACGTCTCATGAAAGTGTTAAAAAAGTAATGAAATTGACCTCATTTTCAGGAAAGTAAAAAAAAAAAATCGTGAATTTAAATTTTAACTTGAGGCCTTTAGCCAACTTTGGCTCAGGCCAGATGGATGATAATGGGATGATTGGTGAGTGAAGAAAGTGGGAGGAAACGGGAGAACCCCGAGAAAACCCACATGGACGAGCAGGGGTCGAGCCGATGACCCCAAGCACCAGAGGTGAACCCTCTACCATTAACAGACCCCTTTCAGGTCATGAATTCAGTCAGGTAAACCTTGTAATTTTTAGCTATTTATTTTATACATTGCTATTTTCCAAAAAATGCAGAAAAAATATACATTTAAAGCATGTTTTAGATTGTGAACTTTTAAGCAGGATGGGTTAAGAAATATAGTTTTCCAGGGGACTCATCTTGTGAGTTTGGGTGTGGTAATCCCGGGTTCCCTAGCTAGTCCCAATAATTCTTCATCTTTTTGTTGCATGCAAAAGGCGTGAATTTGATTACTGTGAATTCTGTAGACACCCTGAGAAGCGTCGAATTATTGAGTAGAGCTTGTATCCTAACAGTTAATGGAGATTATGTTGTAAATGACAAATTTAGGTGTTCTAATAGTGGAAAAAAGTAAATACAAAAATACATTGAAGCTCCTTTTATAATAAATTTTTAATTTTATTTCAGCGATGTCCCCAACTCCACCCAGTCAGTTTGCACAGCAAGTAAATGCGGGATATGAAATCCCTGCGAGACTTAGAACTTTGCATAATCTTGTAATTCAATATGCCTCTCAAGGACGGTATGAAGTAGCAGTTCCTCTCTGTAAACAAGCTTTGGAAGATCTAGAAAAGACTAGTGGGCATGATCATCCTGATGTAGCAACCATGCTCAACATTCTTGCCTTGGTATACAGGTATGAATTTGTTCAACTTAATCCAGAACAACCATTGCAGTGTTAAAATATATATTTAGGTAAATGTTACTTGTCAGACAGATTATTATTATTATTTCACGGTTAGAAAGAAATTGAACTAGGTTTAAGATTAGTTCGTTAATGCGTTTGAAATGAAAACTCGCTGAACATGAGAGTATTTAAATGCTTCCTCTTGGTAGCTTTTGGTGCAGGATACGGAAAATTAGCTTCGTAGGCGTGTAGTAAAATTTTGTGAGAAGACTATTTACATTAGTGGGAACCAATAACATTACAAAATTGATATATCAAATGTAAATATTTTTATTATTGTAGATACTTTTTTTTATTAATTGCGTTGGTGACAATAATGTTAACTATGGCCCCAAAGGTACAAAACAAATCTAATTGAGCCACCACGTAAAATACTTAGGCTATAATTTGGAAACTCATTTGTGCGAGAGACTAAACTAATTGAAAAAGAATGACCTTCGTGTGGTCAGCTTCTTATAGTGGGATTTTTTCATATTGATAATGTTTTTTCTCTGTCGCAAGGCTTCATCTAGTTCAAGAACTCAATATTTACATCGAATATCGAAGGTAGGAAAGAATAAACATTAAGATGAAAAATCTAATGCCATGTTGTAGTGTGACGTCAGATAACTGTCAAAGGCTGGATTTAGTTTTTACACAGGATGGATGGCTGTCTAGTTTTTATGTAGGGGATATGTATTTTTGTCTCTTGGGGGCGAAAAGAAATGGAACTATAATTAAGGTTAAATAGTCCGAAAAACTGTTGGAGATGTGCGTAATTTACATATAAAGAATATAAAGGTTAGTAAAAACAGTGAAAATTGCCGATCGATTTTTATAGTCATGGACCACATAGAGAACGCTATTATGTAAAATGCATGCGATATTTGCACGAAATTTTATTGGTGTACCGAAACGAATCGGAATTTGATTCTCTCTGAAAAGCTGAATACTGTTCATCCAAGAATAAGTTTCACATCCGATAATAGATTTTAAACTACATTTTTTAACACCACTTGAGACACTATATACATTCACCAGGATTCCTCTCATTTCCTCACTTCAAAATTTAAAAGCTGGAAAAAAAATGGTTACGAGCCAGTCGAATTTACTCTAATCAATTTTCACTAAAGAAAGACGCCATTTTTACATTAGGAGAAAAGAATGGATACGGAAAACACATTTTGCATGGATGGCAGCAAAAAGCCAAGAGCTAACGTAGTAAGGATAATACTGAGTACGTTAAACTGCTTATATATTTTAAAATTACCCAGGCTCTTCAAAAAGCATAATATCTCGCCGTCTTTATGCATTCCAAAGACTATTGAGAAAACGTTCACAGGTTACAAAAGCTATTTCTCAGACAAAATGCAGTCTTCGGGGTATACGAGATCAAGAGGGGATAGAATCAAACTTACATTGGTATCGCAATATCAACGTCAGAGTGAAAGAACATGAAAGGGATGCTAATTGCAACCATCCTGTATCAGATCTGCCCATACACTTTAAAAATCTAAATAACATTGGGTGCACTTCGTACAAGGCTGATTCACACATTGAGAGAAAAAAGAATCATGCTTCATAGTAACCAATAAACACGGATAAAGAAAACCAAAATAAAATTCGGTTGTAGGCACCCTCCTAACCTGCATAGACCATAAACAACGATAGATAAATTTAACTACTTTTCTACATCACTAACCTTGACACCACATGTAAATTACGCAATCTCCATACTGCAAAAACTAAAAGCATTTTTTGACAGTTTACATGGCGGATAAAATCAAGACTCGAAACAGACGAGAAACGGTGTTAATGTAAAAACATTCCAGTGCAAGAAGTTGACCACACATACGTCACTAACTATATATATAAGATGGTAAATAAGATAGAAAAAAAGGATACTTACGTAGTGAAATCTTATAAGAGCACACGAACTTCATAAACACTATAGAAAATTAGTACGTTTCTCAATAACGTTTTCAACAGGTAGGAGAGGAAATGGACAGAGCGAATAGGTGCGGGACTGGTGTTAAGGAAACGCCATATTGTCAGCAGAAAGCAGGGTGACAGTGTGGCCAGGTTATGGAGGCGGGAAAATGACTGGGTGGGACGGAGAAAACACCAAATGGAGAAGAAAGTGCGAAGATATATATAATTGTACTTATCGGACATAGTTAAATGTAAAGTTCAATGCTTACTTTGTGAAGACTATTTACATATAGTTAAGGTAGGGTCTTCTACGTTTTTTCCCCTTCTTTTTCCTCCCAAAAGTTTTTGAATACAGTCGCTTCTCAACGGACTTATGAGAACGAAATGTTGCTAGAACGTAACCGTAACTCTGATTCATTTATTTTTATATGATATAATAATAACCGACATGAATTAATAATACGGTTATGATAAAAATTGAAAGGAGCTTCTTTTGTGTGTGTGTGTGTGTGTGTGCGTGCGCGCTAAGTGTGCGCAAAGCACATGATAAATCAAACGAAAGTTCTTCGATTGGTAATAAGAGGTATCGATTGGTATAAGTTGTTGATTGATTTAATTGATACTCTCTTGGGGTTTTGAGCAATCTGTAATTATTTCATTAAAATGCCCGCCCAGAAAGACGTATCCAGTGGTGGTGGAACTTTGTGACATGTGACCCAAACCAGTGCATGATCAGTATGTTGTGAAGCGTCCTGTAAAAAAAACTTTGGTAAACTTTATTTTATATGGGTCAATCTAGTAACTTTTGATTTCGACCCTTCACGATTCGCCCTTTAGCCATTAAAATCCGCACTCATGCCCCTGCCGGAACTCGAGACCGGGACCTTCGAGTCGTTGGCCTGTTGCCGTAGACCGCACGGCTACCCGGCCGGCATGAAACGTCCTGTGTCATTGACACACTGTTCCTGGCGGCAGTAGGAAACTTTGTTTTGAGAGCCTGTATATGCCGATGCTTGCTTCACCACAAAACCTGACCAGTATTTAGTGGATCTCATCCAACCCTGTCCTCCACAATCGGATAATGATATTTTCAGAATTCTAAGAGAATAGCAATTCCAATTGATTCGTCTTCTCAAAAGATTTCGTTTTAAATGTAACGCTTCCTTTGCGTCACTCTTATGCCAAAAGTTCCCTAAAACCTACAAGATTCTTTTCACCTATGATAATTTAAGTTCATCTGCTACGGTCGTACTCCAGCTTTCGCAACCGTAAAATATTACCAGCAGGATAACCGTTCTGTATATTTTCACTTTAATGCAGCGAAATTAGGAGTTTCTGGACTGAGTAGAAACATGCGTTGCCCGATGATAAGCGACTTTTTATTTCGTCCGTGACCCCGTTTTTGCTTTTTACATACCGTATGCGCCCAAGTATTTAAATTCGTTTACTTTGTTCTCTTAATTGTTATGTTTCTATTTCCTTTATTCCCAGTGTTTCGCGTTATCATATATTTTGTTTTCTCTATGTTTACCTGTGTACATCTCATCGAATCTTCTACTAAAATATCGGTGTTACTTTGTAGTGCATCTATATCATCCCTACACGAACAGTTGATTCAGTGTTAGTCCCTTTTTGTCCTCTTTTATTTTCTGAATCGCATATTCTAACGGAAAGTTACAGTAATGGTGACAAGGCATCATCATGTTTCAATCCGTTGTGAATATCTAAACTATCTGACATGTTATTACCTCTCCGTACTCTGCTTATGAGTTCGGTGAGACACATCCTCACTAGATGAACAAGTTTTTTTTTTATTATTATTATTATTATTATTTAATTCCAGATTGTACCAACTCGCGTTTTATTTCTCTTCTTTTTCTATATATTTATTACCAGTCAAGACTTCGGACGAACTTCAACTTAGTAAACTAACCAGCTAATAAAAGGCTTATACACTAATCAGTATTACTCTTGTTCTTTACAGGGATCAGAATAAATATAAAGAAGCTGCCAACTTGCTGAACGACGCTCTTGCCATCAGAGAGAAAACGTTAGGAGAAAATCATCCGGCAGTAAGTAATATTTGTCATTTAGACCAGAAGTGGTAGTTCAGGAGAAACTCACAACTAAGAAATGAATGAGCTAGCTTTTTACCCACCCCCCGAAAAAATCACCTTTGTCAAGGGAAAAGGACATTTTATCAAGGTGACATGTGATATTAAAATAGGAGTTGATTATTTCACAGTCGCTGCTGTCACTCAAATGTGGAGATTAATGCTGTTCCAGAATTTAAAACTATCATCCTCATGTGAGCAACAGTCTACATACATGAAAACAACTATTATCTTGTATGTTAAATTTTTGAACGGAATTCGAAAATGTTATTCTAGACCGTACAACCAGAAGATTACTTTTTCCTTCTAATGTTCATTTAATTATTCAAGTGACGATGACAGTATTGAATTCTGGAACAGCATTAATCTGTAATTGTCCATATTTGAGTGACAGCAAAGACAGTGAAATAACGGCATGCTCCAGCCAAGCACAACTCCTGTTTTGATATCACATGCCATCTTGATACTTTCCCTTTTTCTTGACAAAGGAAGTGTATGTTTGCCTTTGAAAACTGACTTTTTCGTTCCATAGTTGGGATTTGCAGGACTAGTTTCTTGTAAGTGAAATATGACTCAAACCTCTCCATGCATGGATTTTTAGTATTTTGTATGACTTCACTTTGAACAGAGAAGCCCGTACATTTCCTTTATTTGTATATTGGCTATAAACTCTTATTCTTCGCCCAGTAAATTTAATATCGCCGAAAAAAAAGAAAACTACAATGTGGTAGTGAAGAAAAGAAATAAATACTTAACAACGTTAGGAAAACGGGTAAAGTAATGTGAATTGCAGACATGATTGAAGGCTGAACAGCTTTCCGCACTAAACATTATGATGATAAACTTTGAATCAGTACATGAAATTTCTTCAAATGTAGTCAGATTATATAATCAAGAATAGGGCGTATTGATTTGGGGAGAAAAACATTTAATTATAGTGGATATCACATCTAAGACAACAGTCATTTTACAATTGAGCTGACCATAGTAGCATTTATTCCGATTAGAAAGCAAAACCAATTTTTGTGCTCCTTGATGTCATAATTTTTCACCATATTGATGTAATGCAATGAAAAGTTTTATGTATAAAGATCAATGAATTTGTATGTATGTAATGCCAAGAATTAGAGACCATAGCTGGAAAGAATTTCAAGGCTGTATTCGAAAAACCTCGAAAGTGAAAGAAACAGATACGTAACTGATCATTATATTTTAAATATTTGTTATAAATTTTAGTCAGTTATCATAACAGCCAAATTGAAAAGGTTACAAACAGATAAAAGATGCAGTATTACAGTAGAAATGCTAATCCTTGTTCATTACAATATTAAAATATTTCTTTTAAGAGTCTGATCCGGTATACGAAATGTATGTGAAAAATTAATGTAAATTTAAATTTTAAATTTTGTGATATATTTTCCATGATAAACTACTAATGAGGTAAACTTGGCGTTGTATTTCGTCTGTAAACAAGAGTGGATAAGATTTGGAGTAAATAAGGATGAAAGTGTCATTTTCAAACTTACTTCTAAAATTAGTTTAATTTTACATCAAGCTATAAAACACACGTTCCGCTATATATGTACATCCAATGCAATGAACATGAAACGTATTTAGACTTCCTCATTTACGTTAAAATGCAGTAAAACTCTTGTTACAACAAAACTAAAGTAAAAAGTCACTAGATTCTTGTTTACTTCGTCTTAATTTGTATTCTGAAATGAAAATAGGATATTGAAGATCTGCTGATAAGAAATTTAGAGTTGTGGGACTTATTTACAAAGAATAAAGTATTATAGTCGTTTGTCCGCGCTACGATATTTTAATCTAGGTATAGGTACTCCATACTCCATGGTACTCCATGATTACTCCAAAAAAAGTTATGTATCTCAGTCAGAATAAAATTATTAACCAAAAAACCTGCGTATATTTGTGTAACTAACGTACGTGAATAATTAATCTATTACAGGTTGCAGCAACACTTAATAATCTAGCAGTGTTGTACGGCAAGCGAGGAAAATACAAAGAAGCAGAGCCTTTATGCAAAAGAGCTTTGGAAATTAGGGAGAAAGTACTTGGAAAGGATCATCCTGATGTGGCTAAACAATTAAATAATTTGGCATTATTATGCCAGAATCAGGTGAGTCAGTTCATAGGGACTGTTGTTAGAGATAATACATAGGTAGATTGAAGTACTGTTTGATATTAGCTAGTGTAGAGTGAAACGAGTGAAATAAAGCGAAATACACATAATAAAGCGAGCAGTTAATCTGGGTTTCATATTATAATTAGTTTTTCTTATTGTCTTTAGTTGTTAGCGAATATATGTATATAGATGGTAAATTTAAGAGAAATGAAGGGGAAAAAAAGGATAATACTTACAGCTTATAGTTTAGTATTAGATCACAACATATTCGCATATAAAAAGTCACTATATTTCGTGTATTACACGTTTTCAAGTATAGAGGAAGAGAGCAAAGTTCACGTGTTCACAAAGTACAAGTTTGAAGAGACAGTGGCGACACGTAGCGGACAAAGCATCAAAACTGGAGAACAACTGACTGCTGTAGCGCGTAGATTTCCGGAACTTGAAATAATAATAACTGTATAGCGTGTTGTATGGCGTTGTGTTGTATTCTTTTTTCTCCTTCATTTGTCTTAAATTTACCTATATATATAGAGACTTATCGTACTGTTGATTTACAGATAGATTTGAAGAAAACAACAATCGGCGTTACTAATACTTACTGATCAAGTGAAATTATAATTTATCAAGACCTCTCCATCAAGTCAATACTATTCAGCAGTTGAATCTTATTCTGTATCCTTCAGTTGCTTACTAGCTGGTTTACGAGACGATAACGCTTCGTTGGTATTTTCGTTGCCGTTTGATGTTTTCACTTGATCTGCCTTGACAAAAGTTGAATAGAGACAGTTAACTAGTTACCACATGTTGTCTAAACTCTTTGAAATAAGGTTCTGCTGCTACATTTAATGCCGCCAAAAGAAAAGAAAAAATCATTGTTTTTATTTACTTCTATTGTGTGAACTGAACCTAGCATTTAACATGGTTTACGTCAATAAAATGACAGGCAGGACTTGCTGTAGATCCTGTGACAATAAATACTTGAATAAATGAAACTCATTCAGGTAAGAAAAGCATTGAAAATGCTTGAAATACTGTAGTTCTAAGCTCAGGAGGCGTTTATCATTGACTTGTGTGTCGATGCTAGTATTGCTTGCAGCTGTAGGTCATGAGAAGTTAGCTATGACTTTTTGTACAAATATTTCTAGTTATTTTTGTTCGTTGCTACGTGTTCATCAGAGCATACAGAGTTCCTGAAGTTATTAATGAAGTGCGTAAAACGAAGGAAGAAAGACACCGTGATGCTATGTTTTTATAGTGCATATCAGAACTCTTATGCTTTCTTTATTGTAGTATCTGGTATGATGTATCACATGAATTACTAATATGAAACTCTCTATTATGCGTAATCTTAATAAATCATCAATCTACATCCATTAATAATATATTTATTATGCTATGTCTTCCAGTAACATTACTTCTACACATCTGTATCTTTTCTCTTCTCATAGAACGGCCTTTAGCAGTTGTAATTGTACATCCAAATATTCTAAATGGATATTACCTTTCCTGGTCTCAATCCTTCGCATTACATATCCTAACTCCAGAGACCTATTTTATGTAAATCATCAGACACATACTCTTCTCCACCATTATTAAAATAAAACTCTATATTCAATATTTACCAGTTACCATTAGGAATAAATATCAATAATGATGATAATGATGTTCACCATAAACTTATCAGACATCACATAACACTAGTTTCATAAGATCATAACACAAGTAATAAAGTTAACGCCTTGTCAACATAACCCGGTGAAACAAAATTAGCTAAATTCTGTCTGATATTCATAGTTTTTGGTTAAGAGTAAGTGCGCATACCCTTGATCCTGAACCCATTCGTCTGTGTTAGAATTATCAGCTTCATCCTTTTTCTTTCGACTTTCTTCATCTTGAATCTCCTTCTTTCGGTTTTACCTGTGTGTTTTTGTATTCCGTTGATCTTTGGAATTTGGTAACTCGTCATCGCTTTTGATCTCTGGCCATAATAAAGTTTCTTCACCCATTACCTGCGAATCGTTATCATTATACATTTATTCGCTTGAAACATCTTCTGAATTGTCTCAACCTTAGCGTTTAGATCTTGTACTTTCATTGTCATTACTTCAATTACATCATCTGTATGGTTGTTGATTTCTGTTTTTATACTTTTTAGTTCTTCAGTTCTTGTATTTTGCTCTTGTGTGGCCGACTTGAGCTGCTCTAATTCTTTTGTATGATGTAAGTTTATGACAATCAACGGGTGTACGTTTTCCATCAAAGTGTTGTTCTTCCTATCCGTAAGTTGAGATGCCCTTTGGCTAACAATTTCCTTCATAATGATTTGCTCCTTCCAATTTCGGTATAATATATTCATTCCTATAGATCCCAAAGTAGTAGGTGCGCGTACCCAAAATAGTAAGTCCATCAACGACACCAAAATAACAGCTCATATATTTCTTTATCGTGGATGATTTTAAGTATAACAGTTCCCAAAATGTCTAATTGTGTCTTATTCAGTAAGATAACTTTCTGTGCTTGTTGCTGTAAATTATGTACTGCTTCTAATTGTACAAGTTGTGAAATTGACATATTACATTTAGTGCCTAGATTCACTATCACAGGAAACTTCCTATCATTGCATTAAAATTCCAATCTTAATGGTGTTTCTTTATCTTCTACCTTCACCTCTAATTCCATGTCATCAGTACTTAGTAGCAAAATATCTTCCAGATGTAAGGTGTTTAATACGTTCATGTTGATAAATGGAGTGTCACTTTGGTGTATTTCGTGCACTGTTTTGACAATTCCAGGACTTCCCTACTTACAAACTCTTGCGAAGTGCCCAACGCGTTGACATTTTCGGCAAACCAACGTTTTGGCGTAGCAATTTGCGAAATCCTTATGTGATCTTCCATATCGAAAACAAGTTTTAATTGTTTGTTCTTCTGCCTGTGATTTCTTATATTTTGTCCAACCTTTCTGTGTTCTACTGAATTGTACATTGTAACATTCACTGTGGCATGGTTATCTTTTTGTAAACACAATGAATTATCCTCAGCTTGCTCCTCCACCGAAATAACATCAAGCGCATTTTGCAAGGTTAGCTTGGAATTAGCAAGAAGACGTGGCCTCGTATCATCCTTCTTTACACCAATTACTAATTGATCTCGTAGAGCCCCTTCTAAATCATCTCCAAAAGCGCATTTCATTGTTTGCTTTCTTAGCTGAATGATGAAATCTTGTGACGATTGAATTTGCATCTGTTTCAGCGAATGAACTTAAAACGCTAAACGATGACATTAACTTTTATAGTGGAATGTTCAAGCAAGCGCTGTTTGAAAGTTGTGTACGACTGTGCTTTTACTTGTTCCGGTGCGAAGATGTCCTTGATCACTTTATATAAATCATGAGATACACATGTCAAAAATGTAGTTACGTTCATTTCTTCCTTGATGATGTATACCTGACAATAATCAAATTGGTCCAGGTCCGTGCTGTTTTGATCAAAGCTTTCTAAGACTGGCGCTCTATAACTGCGCCAAATTTATGTTTATCAAATGTATTACTACTATCATAGACCTCATAATAGATAGACTTAGCACGCTTCCACATTTCTATCTGCGCTAAAACTAATGGGTTTTTGTACAGGAGCACGTGATTTTGAATTCATCCGCTCGGTATCTCTGGCATAGACCTCACATTCTATTGTGACTTTTATACGAGAGCTACCTAGCGGATGAATTCAAAATCACGTGCTCCTGTACAAAAACCCATTAGTTTTAGCGCAGACAGAAATATGGAAGCGTGCTACGTCTATCTATTATGAGGTCTATGCTAATATGAAACTCTCTTTATGCGTAATCTACTTCCTAAATCAATCCATCTACATCCATTAACATACTTATTATGCTCTGTCTTCCAGTAACATTACTTCTACACATCAATATCATATGTTCTTTTCGTGTCATAGGACGTCCTTTAGCAGTCGTAATTCTACATCCAAATATCCTAAATGAATATTACCTTTCCTGGTCTCAGTCCTTCGCATTACATATCTAAACTCCAGAGACCTATTGTACGTAAATCTTATAACGAATCATCAGAGACATATAGTTTCTTTACTCCATTATTAAAACAGAACTCTGTATTCAGTATTTATAAGTTACCATGGTAACTCACTTTTACCAAGGTTTATAGAAACCTATTTCGACATAAAAGAGTAACTTCACATCACCTCACGTGACTGCTTGCTTACCGATTTGTCATGAAAACCTTTCAACAGTTTTTTTTTTTCATGTCACCTGTTTAATTAGGTAAATTGCAGTGAGATAACATAATCATCTTTCACAAGAGCTGCTCCTATTAATTTTCTAATCGTGTTAGGCACCTAAGGCAAATTGGAAACTTAAACCAAAAAATTTTGCTTTGTTTGTAGTCTTGAGTTCACGACATTTGCATGTTAGTTACTTAAAAATGTATTTATATTACTTACGTTTTGTTAATTGTAGTCCCAATGCTTGGCGATCACTTAGCGAGTTTTGTACGATATAATACTATTTTTATTTTATGTGCTTATTTTTCAAGCAACAAAGAACAATAAATAATATATAAACCTTTTCATTGGATTTCGATTCATTTCACTAGCATGACTATAATTGTAGCTCCTATTTGATAATAGTTCTTTAATTTTCAAATTAGGTTTCACAGAGAAATCCATAATTGATTAATGTCAGTACATCAAAGAAAGATTTATGATGGCATTTTTTAAACACTTTTTACGTAGTGCGTTATTCTTGATTTTCTGTTTAAACTTCGTGTTGCTAGTATAAATCCATATAACTCTTGATATTACTTATTCCAGGGCAAATACGAAGAAGTAGAAAGGTATTACCAAAGAGCATTAGAAATTTATGAGTCAAAACTAGGACCAGATGATCCTAATGTAGCTAAAACCAAAAATAACCTAGCGTCTTGTTATTTGAAACAAGGGAAATACAAGGAAGCGGAAATTTTGTACAAACAAGTATTAACAAGGGCGCATGAACGGGAGTTTGGAACGATTGATGGTAAGTTCAGTTACTTCAATAAAATTGTCTCCATAATCTGTAGGTTTGAAGTTACCTGAAATGTCTACTAGTGTAACTTTAGTAACGAACTTAAATAATTATTCTGAAGTTTTTATACTGGAGACATTATTGGGAGTGCATTCTGAAAGGCATGAAAATTTGCATGAGCGTTCTTCATCTTCATAACTGTTTACGTGCTAGATCCATAATGTTTCTGGGTATGGAACAAATTAGAGGTTACGTTTCTGCCAGGTTGATGTGTTGTTAAGTTTATTATATTTATTCCCGCAAACTTGACTTTTTTGAGCTACTGAAATTTATGGTTAAGAACAGTTACGGAGCCTCCGGTTTTATTTGTTAGGAACGGGTAATCGCTCATGTTTACCGCTGCTACGTTTTATTCAGCCGTCATCTTTGATTGAAATTACTGTCTTCTGTCTTGGTAATTTTGAAGTCCAATTATCGTATGTGAAGTCTAGTGTGTGGTAGAATTTTCCAATTATGTGGTTCGTTGTCATATCAATATTTTAGTAGTGTTGTGAAGCAAGATTCATTGTCCAGTAGGAAACTGCAAGAATGTAGTGGTTTCTTCAAGAAAAAACGAGGGAGTGATGGGATGGATTAGACTCGATATTTTATCAGAATATGAATTATCTGTTCGTATTTTTTTTTTCTGATAGTGATACGAAGATATATGGATAAGATTAGGCATAAGATAATTTTATTGATTTAGACATCGTATTGATAATACCTCCAAACTAATACAGAAAACTAGTAGTATTGTTACGTTGGCTACAGAGGGGGGGGGGACACGTTTTCACAAGTATATTTATTGCAATCCCACCGTCTTATTATTCTCCTTAAGTAGTGTCATCATTAATTTCCACCTTCTCCTTAAATGCTATTGTAGTGAGTTGATGTAAATAAGTAGTATCTGTTACACAAGGAGGTAATACAGAGCTGTTCATACTTGTCAGGAAGCCTCAAGTAGTCTTGGGGAAAATCGCACATTCCAAAGTTTCGTCGATATTTAATACTAATGGAATCTTCAAGGGTATTAAAAGGGAAGGGAGAAAGAAAATATGTATAAAAAGAATAAGTATGGGTAGAGTAATACGAGTATAAACGCGAGAGGAACAGTGACCAGTATGTAAAGCGATTTTTTTTTGGGGGGGGGGGGGGGGGGGAAACCTGTTGGAAGAAGTTGAATGTAAATCCCTAAAAAATGTCTTTAGAGTACAATAGGAAAAAATTGGGATTGTGTTAATGTTATTAAGGTTGATGTAAAGCAAAGATTTCAAACAAGAGATGGTAGCACTATCTCTGTATATGTCTAATGTATTTTTATCGTTGCACGAAATTTCAGTGCTGCTCCTACAAATTCAAGCCTAGAGAGTTCAAAATTTCAGGGAAGAAAGTTCATAACAAATTCAAGAGTTCTATTCGTGCCGAGTTTTTATTTTCTTTCTTGTTTGTCTTTCGTCTTCTAGAACTGGTAACTATCCAACAATGGAAAGGCCAAGGCTTTCCGTCGAATTTGTACCATAGTTGCTTGAAGTCACTTGAGTTGACTTATGTTGAAGGTAGATTAAAATTCGTAAATAATCGTCTCTTAACACTTCGATATTTTACACTAGTGGTGGTAGACACCAAAAAGTTGTTTTTTTTTTTTTACTACGAATATCGGATGATAATAGCTGATTAAACTATGGAAGCTTTTTGATTTTTTTGAAAAAATTCAATAAAATATAACCAATTTTTTTGTCAGGTGCTTCTATTAAGGAATAAATAGTAATATGCTGAGGAATTTTCTGTTTTATTAGAGCCTTTAGCAATGAAGTTCTTTGAGAGTCATATTTTTTACATTCAAATAGTATGTGATTGATATCTTCTAAGTATATGTTAGTTTCACAATCACAATAAGGGGATTCTAGAATTTTTATTTTATGTAAGTGTAATTTAGTAGTCGTATGTAGCGATCTTAGTCTGATGAATAGAGTGATTGTTCATTGTTGTTGAAATCGCTTCATTGTTGTTATGGATATCCAAACCTATAACAGTGAAGCTCTTTCAACAATGTACAAGAAAGAAAAGAAAATATCGGCACGGATAGAACCCTTGAATTTGTTATGAACTTTATTCCCTGAAAATTTGAACTCTGTATAGACTTGAGTAGGAGCAGCATTGCAATTTCGTGCAACGATGTAAATACATTAGGTAGTTCTGCCATCTAACCTTTGAGATCGTTACTTTACATTAACCTTAATAATAATAGTAAGACTACTGTCAGCTTACGCAAGTATGAACAATTCTATGCATATATATTCACAACTTGTAGCACTTTATTTCAGTCAAATCTTCCGTTGGCTTAGGTTAAATTTTATAACTCCTTAGTTCACCTTACTAAAGCAGCTAAAGTTTTTTTCGTAAACTAATACAAACACAGCTTGTTTTGCTTGTAGTCTGATTAGGAAAGTACTGGCTTCGGACCAAATGGTCCAGAGTTCGATACTTTCACGCGCGGAGGACAAGTATTATGTAAAAATAATTCGTACCTATGTAAATATTTATCCTCAGCGACCCGATAAGCAGAATACGGATAGGTAATATGATGTCAGGTAGTTTCAAGATTCGCAACGGTTTGAAACAAGGTGATGCCTTGACACCACTACTTTTTAACTTTGCATTAGAAATGCGATTTTAAAAATTAAAGGAGACAAAAAAGGATTATCATTGATTGGTTTGAATCAACTGTTCGTATACGCGGATGATGTAGATTGAATAGGAGACGATATAGATGCACTACAAAGCAACACCGATGTCTTAGTAGAAGCGTGCGATCAGATAGGTCTACACGTAAACATAGATAAAACAAAACACATGATAACAAACTGAAACACAAGGAAAGAGGTCATAGAGAAAGTAAACAAATTTAAATACATGGGAGCATGCAAAAGTGAGGTAACGGAAGAAATAAAAAGTCGTTTATTATCGGGCAACTGATGTTTCTATTCAGTCTAGGAACTTTTAACCTTGCGATTAATATCAAGAAAGTTAAAATTGGAAATATACAGAACGGTTATTCTACCGGTAATACTTTACGGTTGCGAATGTTGGAGTACGACCCTAGCAGATGAACATAAATTGCGTGTATTTGAAAATAAGGTTTTGAGAAAGATATATGGGCCGAAACGGGACGAGATGACTGGAGAGTGGAGGAGACTGCATAATGAAGAACTCCATGGACTGTACGATTCTACAGATGTTGTAAAAATAATAAAATCGCGATGTCTAAGGTGGGCAGGCCATCTAGCTCGGATGGGGGGAAAACTAAGATTACATTCTATCCTGGTTGGAAGGGCGGATGGGAGGAGGCCATTGGGAAGACCGGGACGTCGTTGGGATGAAAACTGGCTTGATGTTGCCCAGGATAGAATCCAATGGAGAACGTTTGTTACTGCGGCGATGAACTTGCGAGTTCCATAAGCCATAGAGTTAGTTTTTTAGTCCTCTCTGATGACTGGAAAGAAATATATGTTGCTAAGTACTTAGTGAAAGGATGTTTTCCGTTACTTGAAAGGACAATAACGATTAATATTTATAAGTGTTGTTTGATAAATAAGTGGACTTTACTCACTGTGATTTCAGAAGTGGTCCACAAATACACTAGCCTGTCGATTCCATTTTTGCAGAAACCTTCGGGCTGACTCTGAGGGAATGAAGAAAATGCATTTTGCACTTCGACGCCCAACGCAAAACACTTCCATCACCACCATCCGAGAAATCGCCGTTTGCCCCCAGTCCTGGAAAGGTTATGTTGACGCTTTCCTTTAATCGTTGTAGATCTATCCTCATTGACTGGTTGGCGAAAGACTCTACAGTGAACGCTACTCGCTACTGCGAAACATTGGAAGGTAAGGAGGAAGATTAAGGACAATCGGGCTGGAATGCTGTTTCGAGGCATTGTTTTTTTTTCGCAGGGAAATGCAAGGCTGCATACAACCGCTGACACCTTGACAATAATCCGACCATTCGGGTGGGATGTGCTACTCCACCCTCTCTACAATCCCGACTTACCACCTTGCGAAGTTCATGTATTCGACCCACAAAGTCAGACGTCGAAGTGCAAAATGCATTTTCTTCATTCCCTCATAGCCACCTCAAAGAGTTCTACAAAAGAGGAATTGGCAGGCTTGTGTATCCGTGGGATCTTTGCCTCAACAACCATGGACAATATGTCAAATAAAAATTACTTCTAGAATCACAGTGAGTGAAGTCTACTTATTTATCAAACACTTCTTATACATAGGTACGTATTATTTTTAAGTAACGTTGATTTTATATAGTAAATATATATACCGTAGAATTTCAAAACCGTTTGCTGAAACATTTCCGAGTGATTCAACATGGAGTGACCCGTACATGTAGAAATCATAAACAGATAAGCTTCAGAAGGAAAACAAAAACATAGGAGGAAACTAAATCAGCAGAAGTTGAATTAATGGATTTGCAATGAAAGACTGGTTACATGTTGAGGAAAATTTCGTAGATAAGCAGTATTTCCAAGTCGTGTATTGGGTGTGATACGGATATATCATATTTCTAGTTCTACCAAGATGCAAGTTAGATTTTGTTGGCTAAATGCGGCGTAATATCGGAAAGGCTGCGGAGGTGACTGAATCTTACAGAACATGATTTTGTGGGTAGAGTACGTTTGAAGATGATAGGAAGTTACAGGAATTGGAACGTTTTTGCTCGATGTGGTTTAATATTGTATTGTTTTGGTTATAAGCTAATATAGGGGAAAATGGTTAGGTTAGGCCGTATTTGTTTCAAAGCAAGTATTCGTGTATATTTTAGCAATAACCAAGTGCATATTCTTAGTTACATTTGTACTATATTAAAAATATGTAGTCATGAAACCTTATATGCATTACCTCTGTGTAACAATATTCACTAAACATCATTTCTAAGTGTCGATATTTCCTTCATAAAGGTTTCATGCAAATATCGGAGTTTCCATAGTTCGTTTGTTCCATGTATAAAACGAGAAGAAGTAACATCTCTCATACTTTCATTCTTGCATTACCTGATTAGCTTCTACATCTAAATCAAAGTACTTTTCACCAAGGCATTATTTTACAATCCTAACAAATAGATATATAGTTTCAACTTCAGGAAAAGAAGTTTAGACTAGTGGTATAACTTTGCTTGTTCCATATTTGGTCATGGAAATATAATTAGAATTCTCATTCAAGGTTGTAACTAGTGAAGCAGCGTAAGGTTCAGTATAACTGTCATTGGTACCACACACACTGTTTGTTTAATGATAAAGTGGGAAAAGTGAACGCTTTTATAAGATGATTTTTTTTTCGCGTGGGAGGAGGAGGGGGGGGGGATCTTGAAATTTTCCATTAGCTCTCCAAGGAACGCAATAGACGATTCTGTTGTTTGTTTCAGCATTATTTACAACTGAAGTAACCAAATGAAAAATCGAGTTGCGGAATGAGACATTGTGTATCTGTAGAACATATAAAGAAATGGACAGTGCAAAGCTACAGCTGCCGAATCGTGACGGACGCAAGCCATAGTGCTCCCCCATCTTTCGTACAATTTTTATTATTTTACAGCTGCCGAGCATCATATAGAGCAGAAGGAGATTTTAAGTTGGTGGGAGGAAGGCAAGACTGTGTTATCTAAATACACAAAATAAACGTACGAATGTTACAAATGCGTAATTGTAGACTAGTCTTACTACTGCAGTTGCACAGAGCACCAAAGAAAATTGAATAAAAATCTACGACAGAAATATAGTTTTGAGTATGACGAAAACACATATCGATGGTACTTTGCAGCTATCTCGTATCTATATTTAAAAAAAAAACAGAAGAGGGGGGGGGGAATTAACATTCGTGAGAGAGAAAAGTTGGCAGCGCTGATTAGTTTCAGTAGTCAGGTTCTGTTGCACTTATGAAGATAAGGGTCATTGCATTACGTAGGCCGAATTTTTCTACACACCTTCATGTTAAAAAGCGAAAATCGCTTTTTTTTTTATTATTATTATTAAGATACGTGGTAGCTGCAAAGTACCGTCGATACAACTAATACATTTACAAACCAAGAAGTGTAACAGTAATATTCAAATGCAAGTAAATACGTTATTAGTTTAGTACACTATGTAGACAGAATGCTTTACAAAGGAAGTTGACATTTTTTGTAAATGAGATCACAACTGATACAGACTGATGTATAAACATATTTGTATGTTCTAATTTCGTAGATTCTATTAAATAAAAATCTAATGTTTTATCACATAATAAAGATAGAATAAAATAAATTTTATTGGTGGCTTTCTTAGAAGATGTATTGCATTGCCTACCTTTATATTTACAAAATTCAAAACAGCGGGTTTCAAAATTGGCGTGGGTTACGCATTTCTAACTTGTAGTTTTATTTTGTGTATTTATATGAGTATATTGCTCTCCTTTCTACAACTTCGTTTCTCTTCTCCCGTTCAATATGGTGCTCAGGAGCATAACTTGGCACATTACATTTCTTCACATGTTGTGACAGAGGCACCAACTTGAACTGTGGTGTAGACATCTGTCTCATATATCTCGCAAGACGATTTTTCATGTGAACACCTTCCTTGTTAGAACTAAATTTGTATTATTACCTGGCTAATAAATGTTACTGTCTTCTGGAGACTGGGAACTGTCAATCGTTCAAGATTATTTTCTTGGGATGGGAAATTCGTATGTGTGAAAGTATGTAAATTATTGTTTTCTGTCGTTGGAGGAGTATTATTTTCTGTTAGTGATGCATGTAGAGTTTTCACGTTGTTACAACACTCTTTTGCGAAGTGTTTTGGGGAGATTTTAACACTGTTTACGGAAGAAACTTGGTGGAAGTTTTGCAACTGTCTATTATTTTCTTGATCCTTTTGTATGTATATCAAGATTTAGATATGTTTTATGAAGGTGATGGGCAGTAACGATTTGTTCCATAATGAATATTGTGTGGTGTATGTAGAGCACTTGTTATTATTTGAACTGGCAGGAGCACAGCGGTTTAGGTGCTAACTTCGCAACACAGGTTATTCTTGTATTAATCCAGAAAATTGGGCGGATATGATTTTCAGGAAAAGGCTCAAGCGTTAGAATTTGTGATATTGTGTTTTGGAAGTTTCTAAACAGCTTTCAGTTCTATGCTGGCAAGTATTTGTCAAAGTGAAATAGTTTAGAGTTGCTGGTAGTAGTATTTTAGTTGGAAGATGGTGTAGTGAGAAGCCTGTACTTCACAGGGGACAACAAACCTATTTGGCAAGTGGCAGAGGAACGAGAAGAAAACAAACATAAGAATAAGGACAATGTTCCGTATGGAGAGTATGGAGGATGGCATAAAGCAGCCAAAGTAGACTCTCCCACTGTGACCACAACATTGAAGAATCTTGGAGCATTGTATCGGCGCCAAGGAAAGTACGAGGCAGCGGAGACTTTAGAGGATTGCGCCCTGCGGTCCAGAAAAGAGGTGAGCCATAGCCAAATTTAATGTGTAAGCCGTGTAACAAGTTTGTAATTTGTTTGTAATTACTGTATTAACTCTAATTACTTCAGTAGTAGAATTGGTTACATGTACTACTTATTAAATGTAAGCTAAGTACTCATCTTAATGGGAAACTGTAAATTGTAGAAGTTAATAGGGATTCTGAGCAACCATCAGCCTGGTCAGAAAAGCAATGTATCAGTCATGGAGTCTGAGTTAAATTGATGTGTCATTATGAATCAATAATCTTTTTTATTTTAAAAGAAAACAAATCCTTATCCCTTGCTTCCAATTTTGTTCCTGTGAACTTGAGCCCTGAATCACATCGTTTCGTATACGCTATTTTGAATTTTCAGTTTGTAATTTACTACACACCCCATATATTGCATTCCGTTGTTCTAAGTCAGAGAACAATGTTATTTTCGTAAAAGTTGGACGACAAAACTTCACCACATTGTCCGGAACATGCAACCTCCTAAGACAAAAGATACCGCTGTATAATTTTTGTGATATACTGCTTAAAATATATTAAATTGTCTTTTCAAGAGGAACTGTTTTACGAATGTTTACGTGGATGATTTTTCAGAAATGTGTTACTTTGATGTTTTGATTTTTAAACTTCATATTTATTTTTTCATCTTGAATAGCTACAAATCGTGTTTTTCATCTTAAATAGAGTAACTACCAGTTCCGGGGGGAAATCAGTCATTACAAATTTTCGATTTTTTTTCCCCATATTTTTTATTATACGTTCCGCGGTCCTGAGAAGGTTGTCCATAAAGCTGACGTTACTTGACTCTAGGTAGGCATTGCTAAAGTTTCAATATTTGTTATCGAATATCCATTTTGGTAATAAGAAAATGTATTGGTTAAATTAAATGGTTTGTGTTTTAACACATGCAAATAGGTAAGAATTCCGTTAGTTCTTGTCGAATTACATTTGAAAAAATTAATAGTGTCAACTCCATGGTACGGTGTCTGGTCCATGGAGCTGTAAAAAAAAAAACAATATTGCAAGCCATTTCATGAAGTTTCGTTTTTAGTTACGAAAATTGGCGTGAAATGTTTCTTAATTTTCCTCCAGTTCCAGGAAAATGACCCAATATATATATTGTTCCTCTAAAACAGCAAAATCTTCCTAGATACTATGAAACTGATGAACTAAATGATATATAACTGAAGTCAAAAGAAGTACAGGAAAAAGCGAAAAACTGCAGTCCTAATAACACTTCTCAGCTAGCTCACAGATAAACGTACTCTATTTTATTTTTAAAAATGAAGAAAACAAATTTCGTAGCATCGTTGTCATAGCATTAAAAATAACCAAATTTATATTTTTTTTGCAAAGAGCTGAGATGATACTCAGTTACGGATATTAAAGACTAATAGTTCTCCAAGCTTCGTTAGACTGTAACGAATCATTAAGTAATATAAAACATTTTAAGATGTCTTAAAAGCGGTAGGAGTTGCAAATATCATTCCAATTTTTGCCATCGATTTGCAAAGCAGCAATAAACAAAAGCTTGTTTCAGTATAGTACACACTGTTTGAAAAGTGAATAGAATTACAGGCATTGTGACACTCATGAAACAGTCATATCAAAACTAACAAATTCAAAATAATATATATTGGCTTAGACACTTTAGTTGAAAACAAATGCTAAATTATTTCAGTCATGCGAAATAACCTTAAGATGCATGAAAGGACCACGCACGCAGTCAAATTCTTTAAGTAACTTCTTATACAATAATAAAATGTACTCGTGTGTTTGTAACAAACTTCAAGAAAACACTTGAGACCATTACAGTCAAGTAAGTACATTTTATTATTGAAGTACGGTTTCCCATGCACTAAAATGAAATTACTCGTTATTTTATTATAAGCATTTTCATTATACAAGGCAATTGTTGCACTGACGTCGGCAATTCGAAACAAGGATTAAGATAACAGAAGCATATTCAGGTTCAGTTTTTACACTTAGGCTAAATTATCAATATCAACTGGCCACTTGTACACACCATTGATTGCATGCAAAGTACGTTCGTCAAAATTCAATGACAGTAGTATCTAAATCCTCTAGTAAGTAAATTGTTTCCAGCTGTTAATATTTTATTACATATTAGGGGGTAACAATAAATGATTGCCCTGATTATGAAGTAGTTGAGCGAGGGTTATGAAACTTACCAGTGTATTGTCTTTCGCTGGGCCTCATTATAGAATTATTGATTCTTCGAAGCCACTTTTGCATAGTAGATATGACCACCTTGCCCTCCTAACAACATTAATTTGGGAAAGAAGCCTGAAGGTGTCAGGTCAGGGTAATAAGATGGATGTGATCGTAGAGTTACCGTACTTCCTTACAAATTCAAATATTTGCCGCTATTTTATGAGCAGGTTATCTGCCCAGAAAAGCATATTTTTTTTGTTAGTCTGTTTGTCCCACCATTTGTGCTTCAACTCAACCCGACAAATTGAAGTAAACATACAGAAAAATTACGTGAAAAGTTAATTGAAAGATTCCACTTCAGAAATACATTGAATGAGTTTTAAAAAGCTACGATATAATGAAATGGAAATAAAAAACGCAATTAGCTGTCGTGATATCTTACACCCGTAAAGCTGTTTAATAATATGCTTTTGCGTAATGTAACACTAACTAATGGTATAGAGGAACAAAATTTATAGCTTATTTGTTCATATTAGATCATCCCTAAGTGTGTATTTTTTTTTTGGGGGGGGGGGAGCATAATAAAGAAAAGAACGGCTTGGAACACAATCTTCAATCATTATCGTAATCGTCTCCTTTCTGTAACTCTCTCCTGTCAACCAGTTTTTGAATGCCACGCATGAAGAAAGAAGATTGGGGGGGGGGGGGGTATTCTGCGAATAACCGTACGTCCTCCAGGTTTCGCAGTGTTTTCTCATCAAGATTGTTTTAGAAACTGCGAAATTCTTGCAATTCTCAAGTTTTCCTTTCCTTGTAACTCAATGTCTGTGATGCATGCCGTTCATGTGTCTCAGGTAGATCCAGTATAGTTAACAAAGGTAGTAGTTGTTGAGCTTGGATGAATGAAATCTGTCTTGATTCTAGTACATACGACTACGTAATTAACTATATACATGTACAAAATTTAGTTGAGACATTTAGCTAAAAGCGATCTATAACATAGTTAGTATCATTGTTATAACTATATTAAGGCTGTTGTTTTGTATTGTTAAAATTTAGCAGTATACACGAAAGAGCCCTCAGTACTTCTGAACACGCTTTATTTAAAGTGTTTTCTCTCTCTCTTTCTCTAAATATTTGATTCCTTTGGAATCGATAGTAGAAGCGCGATGTTTATTACCTTTTTAAGTAATGAATAGGGTATTATTTGTGATCTGGAGATGTAATCCTTCATAAGAAACAAAATGTTTAGTGTATCCTGAACTCAAGTATGCTTCAAACCGTTGAGTATCCTGTTCCAGGTATTTAAAATAATAAAGTAGATTTGAATAGCTTAAAAGATGATTTTTTTTTTTCACACAATTGTAAACTGATAGTCTGGACACTGATTTTTAGTTTCTGTAATGTAGTTTTATATTCCGAATGTTTAATATGCTTGTTATAGTTGGCCTTTAATTTCGCTGTATTGCCTTTTCTAAATTAACCAACTTCCTTGTTTGTATAGGGTATTCATAAAGTAATTAACTGAAAATTATTGATTTTACATTACTTTCGATGTTTCATGTAATGTTTGCTTTATACTGTCATATCTGCGTATCTTAGTGCTTAGTATTTGTTTCTGCGTTGTCCTTTCAAATTGGAAACATATTTTTGAGATATGTTAACAGCAATGACATAATGAGTTTAAGCACCATCTTCTTGTAACTGTGGCTGAAAAAATTCTGTTAGCATATCCAAATGACGGGTATAATGTAGCTGTCTTCGAAGCTCATCTTTAATATGCTCGTTCGTCACCATGTTACCGGGACAATCACATCAATAAGTTGATAATAACAAGGAAATATTTACTTTGTGGATACTCTGTATATTAATTATTTGTAAAAGTAGAATGTATAATATGAGTGTAAATTATAGCATCATGTAAATAATTAATCTTAAAAAACTTACGGGAATTAATACCTTGTTTTTGTCACAATTTTAGCTCGTTATTCATAATCTCGTCTCCCCTTCATTTTTGGTTCATTACTATCTTAGTCGTCAGTTTCTTTTCCATCTTCTTTTCATATGTACATATCAAGTCTTCTTTTACTTTGTAACTTCTTTATTTTATCTGTGTTTGAACACTAACAAATCAATGAAGCTTAAAATATGTGTATGTTTCTCTGGCCGCTATACAAATCCGCATCGTTATACCAAACTACGCCCAACTTACTGTATTTACTTGAATCTAATGCACTCCCAAATTTAAAAGGTTAACCCTGGCGATTGCAATGCGCAACTGGGAAGCAGGTGCAAAATTTACCGTAATTTTGTCGCGTACAATAATGAGTTAAAGTTACTAATTTTAATGTGTTATAACCGGTATCACAGTATATGGTAAAATTACTTTATATGACGGTATGATGATGATATGGTTTTTTGCATACAACAATGTAACATTTTCAGTAAACTGTTAACCAAACTATTTTAAAGCGCGGGAAACGAGGGACGAAGAACGGCGATGTAAGCCAAGCAGAGAAGCAGCACACGCAGAATCGAATCAGAATTTTCTATAAAGATAAGGTAGAATTAATTGTATGGAAGGTAACAGCACTATGGCTTACACCTACCTTAGAGGAATTTTCGAGTTTGCATGCGAATCTAGTGTGCCATCGATTCTAATGCGCACCCAGATTTTGGAAACTAATTCGGCTGAAAAAGATTCTAGTAAATACGGTATTTGTTGCTCATCATTCAGAATTTCTTGTAACGAGTAGTAGATACTTTTTTATTTACCCAAGTTTTGTAAAATTCGAAGGGACAGGAGGCTTACGGAAGTGTAACTCACCGATTTTAATGAAACTTTGCATACTTGTAGAACATCGAAAAATAATCGACACGTATTTTTTTTATTTCGGCAATGGTGCGGGTTTAAGGGTAGACATCACCCTGTGAACATTTGGAGTGGTCTCCAAGCATAGACAGAAAACAATAATTTAATGTAGAAGAAACAGTACTGTCGGGGGAGGGGTTAGGACAGCTGATTCAGAATCGGACATCAAAAGTACAAAATTCAAAATGGCTGATCCAATATGGTAATTACAATTACAAGAAGTCGTCTGGTTTGAATTGCTCTGCAGCTAGCCAAGAACAATTATAGTTGGCAGGGGTTACTGCGAGAAGGTGGCAGACCGATTTGAAACTCCTTTCTGTACTGATGTTTACGGGGTGCTCATTTATAGTGAGTTCCCTTCGCCTCTCACTATGTCAGAACTTCATAGATCCGCAATTGTTATAATTATTAATTTATAGTGAAAACATTTTACAGTAATGATATTCCGTAAAGAAGTGTGTGATTCATAAAGATTGTTTACACAACGCCCACCTTATTACAGCAATAACTGTGCACAAATCGCAAAATGCTGCACAATCTTTGAAACAAAATGTTACGGGATTTTCACTCAGGTGATTTTTCTTCCAAATAACTGCTTTTGTACCACGCATACCTAATAAGATCTCACTGATTCATAATCAGTTTTCGTCGCCCAGATTTGCAAATCTTAATTGTCTTTGTGTTTCATTACAATCATCAACCAATCGCTGGTTAGACTTAATCGGTCGTTAAATAATCGAGTCGAAGTTTTGATCCTACTTTCAGCATCACTATTCCATTCAACAATCCATTTTAACTCTAAAGAAAGTGAATACGAAAATTTCGAGCATCAGAGTTAAAGTAAGAATAAATTGTATTATCAGAATTAAACCTACTTTCCCAATTTAGCGCCTATTGCGTTATTCAAGGTTTAACACGGGACCCAAATATACTATAAATAAGCACCCCGACTAGTGAGAGGCGAGGGGACTCACTATAAATGAGCACCCCGAATAGTGAGAGGTGACGACTTACTTTAATCAAGCATCCCGTTAACATCAGTACAGAAAGGGGTTTCAAATCGGTCTGCCACCTTCTCGCAGTAACCCCTGCCAACTATAATTGTTCTTGGCTAGCTGCAGAGCATTTCAAACCAGACGACTTCTTGTAATTGTAATTACCATATTGGATCCGCCATTTTGAATTTTGTACTTTTGACGTCCGATTCTGAATCAGCTGTCCTAACCCCTCCCCCGACAGTACTGTTTCTTCTACATTAAATTATTGTTTTCTGTCTATGCTTGGAGACCACTCCAAACGTTCACAGGGTGATGTCTACCCTTAAACTCACACCATTGCCGAAATAATAAAAAACACGTCGATTATTTTTCGATGTTCTACAAGTATGCAAAGTTTCATAAAATCGGTGAGTTACACTTCCGTACGTCTCCTTGTTAGTGTCGAACAGCCTGCACCGTTAGATTTCGGACTAGGATAATTTTGAGAGTGCTTGCTGAGTACAGATAATGGATTCGGGTTATGACTAGTTTTAACTATCAACATTTAGAATTTATGACTCTCTTTAACGCTTGCTTTGCATGCTACGTGTAATTGTCGAGTTGGTGGTTTTATTACTGATAAATTAGTTTGTGGCATTGGTAAGTAAATGGTTGTGAGAAACTGCTTTGTATTTTGTGCTGGGGTATTCGCTTCCACGCACGCAGGTGGTTTAGTAACACAAAATGAAGTAGAGTAGTGAAAAAACAATACAGTAAGTGGAGGGTAATCTTTTTAAAGACCAGTAATTTGATGCGCCAGGAAGCCATCAATTAAAAAAAAAAAATATTACGTGTGAAACATCTATTTCTTGTGTTCTGTAAAAATATATTACACTGATACATACAAGGTGTCCCAAAACATGTACTCACCCTTTGTATTTATTTGCATTCAAAAAGTAAATACATTTTTTGTGACACCCTGCATTTAACATTTCGGACAGTACTCTGTTTTCAGACATTTTAGTTGAAAATGATAAATAGTCTTTTAATGTTATATATTTTTAATTTTTTTTAGCTTTTTCTTCTGAGTCGTCATTCTTCCTATCAAATTGCCTTATCAAGCTCTCTTTCCTTATATGTAAATAAATAAATCAACTTGAAATTCGGAAACAGCAAAAACTATGATTTTGTGAAATTAATAGAAATCTGATTTTCGTTTTGTATTATGATGAACAGTGCTTGTAGTTCTGCGGAATGGTCTGATAATTTCGAGGAGCGTATTTATTATTTCCCGGGTTAACATACATAATTATTGGTGTGCTATGAGTAGCGGCAAGTTTTTCGTAGCATTCGATTTTCTTGTTCTTTTTCGTCATAACAGGATTTTGACTAGTACTGTTCATTCTGCCGTTTTGTCTTCTTGCTCTTTACAAGATTTTAGTGTAAACGTTATTATACTTGCAGGTTTTTTTCTTCGGTATTAAGCCTTCTCTTTCGGTATACTTCGTTCAATTTCATGTATTCTTTTCAATGGCTGAGTTAAGATATATATATATATATATATATATATATATATATAACATTTTTTTCCATTCTATCATTTAAAATACTACATTCAAATTCCGTATGTATAATGGAACACTAAAACACAATTAAATGCCTATTTCGAAAGAAGAAAAAGAAAAAATATCTGATAATACTTAATTTAATCTAAACTTGTACTCATCATAGTTAAGCTATTAATATCTAATGTTGCACTGATTAACGAGAAAGTAGGAGAGGTATACTAATAAAAGAAAAAAATATAAAAGCAAAAGAATACTATCGACATTTGGCGTTCTAACAACAGAGGAGAATTTACATTAAAAATAATTTGTAAGAAAATGCGGAAACGTGTTGAGTCATGTATAACATCAATAAATTCATACACAAGATAGTTTCTCATATGCTGATGGGGAAGGGGCTTAAGATAACTTGAGTCCCAGATACATTCCGGAACAAGCTCTTGTGGCGTAGAATTTTGGATGTTTTACCGAGAGAGTCATGCTCTCTCTAGAACGACTGTAAAAAGTGGTTATCGTTAAAAAATATGAAAGTGTGTGACATTTTTTTAAATGTTATTTTAAGTTGACATTTAGACCGTAGGATTGAATGTATACGACGTCGTGTGCCAAATCACCCGAAATTTTGATAATACTGCGGTAGATGATTAAAGTGTTTCTCATTGAAGTTAACGGAGACAGGCGATTTGGATACTTAGTAAACGTTTTGTTAGGTCTTCGGTTAAATCATTATATGTAATATCGTAATAATCCACTTGCGGTATTACGAGAGATTGAACTAAGGAAACTTCACTAGTTTGTGGAAAGAGAGTTTTTGAAACGGCGTAGGGAGTGTAATGCGCTGTACTTTTTTGCTTTCATTTTCATTGTGGATTTATTTTTTTCTGTCCAGAGATTCACGTGTAAAAGGCTTCCAGTGCTCATCATCACTTATTGGTAGTGTTATTCAAAATGATTATCAGTTATGATTGTTGGCGTTTAACAACTTGTCGTACACAGTGCAATTGAGGTAGGAGAATATACCTACACCGAGGGATGAGGAAATTCTCTGTTTATATATATAAAATGTGCGGTGTATTGCAATAATCCGCGTGCTGAAGCACGTGGTATTCATAACATAACAATAGTGATGCAAGTGACATAAGCAATGTCAATAGTAAACAGCAGAAGACAACCATAGTTCATCACAGGAGCCGAAGGTTGCAGCAAACGTCACACCGTGAGGAAGTCTTGGAAGCTACTATAAAAGACGGACCACTTCTACATTCTGTGTCACTCCTCACTAAGTGTGGTCGCCTCCTTCCCTCTAACCCGTTCTCACTTGCTTGGAGTGGAACACTACCTATACACACTCATTTGCTTGGAGTGGTTTGTTACCTAATTTCAACCACTTCTCGTCTGCTTGGGACGAAGCAACCACCCACCTTGGAGTCAGGCATCCATCTACACACTGACTTGCTTGGAGTGGTGTGGCACCTTTCCCTAGATCTCTCGTAACCGAGGCGCAGACTCTAGTACAAAAGATGATATAATTTGTAATTAGTCTCGACCCGAGTGATCTTTTTATAATGAAACTGGTGATGGGCAAAAACTCCAATCCCAAGTATCATTGACTCTACCTAAAAGGCACTCTTGTTATTGATAACAACAAGAACATTACGGTATAGTAGTTATGCATTTCACTGATAGTCCATTTTACTAAAATGGCGGCGAACGGTAGTGAGAAGGCGTTCTGTGTCCTTACATTACCTGAACGTTGGTCAGTTACAATTTTTCAGCGGCTATTCCGCACCAAATTCTAAAAAAAAAAAACAACCAGTTGACAGTTCAGTTCAAAGGTTGTGTGCAGTTTCAAGAGACAGGGTGCGTAAGCTCTGGTACAAGCCGAGCAGGTCAGGCAAGCGGTGTTGAAGTTTGTAGAATTACAGATTATGCATATATTGAACACGTGTTGTAAGGTATGTCACAAAAACTTAGTATTGTTCAGTTAGTTAAAAAAAATAACTTCTAACGCAGGTGTATGATAAATTGTTAAAACCCTGAGTCATTCTGAATAACCCTCTGCTCCGTATAATGCAGTTTCTTTCATCAGTTCACAAAGCATGTTTTTTCGTAGTGAATATAAATTTGCATGTGTGAGTTTCTAGGTGTGTAGTCTACGTTCACTACGGAAACTCGAATTCGGGTAGTTCAAGTGTGGGTAAATGTATTGTATGTTTGTGAATGTCATGGTTTATTTATTTTTCCTTTTATAGTGGCGTTGCGTACCATGAATTCATTTTCTAGCATAATCAAACGTACTTAATTTTAACAGCACATTTATTGTTTACGTCTGAAATTCCAGTAGTGATTTATTTCTGTCTTGTTTTTATATCTCATAAGATTTCAGCGAGTTAATACATGTAACTTTTAAGGTATACACACCTTGAACAATGTCATTGTGTTGATAACTTATGGACTCTTGTGATTTAACGAAGTTTGTGTGTGTGTGTGTGTGTTTATTGTTGGTTCCTGATGAAAGTGAATAATTGATAAATACTTTTATATTTACATCTTGTTGCAATGTAGGCGTTGGACATCGTGAAGCAGGCCAAAGTAGCGCAGATTCTAGGTTCAGAAACAGTTACGGACAAGAGGAGGAGTTCTGCTAGCAAAGATCGGAGTAGACGGGGTTCCAGGGAGTCGCTAGAATCTGTACAGTATGACACAGGTGAAGAGGTAAGCGAGAAATGGGGATGCTGGGTTATAGTTTTAATGATATAGGAATAGGAAACATGAACAGTATATAACATCAAAATTTGGATTTTGTAGGTATGTAATTATGCAAAAGAATATACTATGAGTGGTCATGTTGGCAATATGGTAATTTTTCCGTTTTATAAATCCAAAGTAACTGCTCTCGCAAATTGTGTTCGATGTAGATAAAATTTAGAACTTGGTGAGATTGACACGCTTGGAGTAGTTAGTCGCCAGGCGAGTCTTCTAAACTATTTCATTTCGCACTGACGGTATTTTGTGGAAAAGATCGTACGTTTAGAAATTTTTATGTAAAGACCTGGACCTTTTCGATATCAAAACTAGATAATGGTACTTTCGTAGGAATGTACAGTTCGATTAATGTTCTATGTCAGTGGTAAGATACCAGCACATTTCTAAATCCCAGGTAGCTTTATTGGTCTAGAACAGCTCACTGGATACGTATAAAAGAATATCTTAATGTTCTTGTGAAAGTTATCTTGGCTGTACTAATTTTTCAGTTCATACTAGGAATGAAATAGGACTGTAATGTAACTGTGCCGATTTAGAACACGCTAATGCTATTCTATTAATCTTAATAACGTTCTGAGTCAGAGAGTGTAACAAGTCAAGAATACTAATGAAATTACATTAATTTCACCTTGTCCACGATTGCCTTGAAGAAAATATGCATAGAATAGGGATGGCCATTTACGAGGGCGGGCGAGACTGTTTTCCGAAAAAATTACATTCGCAGAAAAATTTTCAGGTTTTTCATTTACAGACTTTTTTTTTCTCTCTTTTCCGAACACATTTATTGCTTGTATCCATGAAAGTAGTTTCGTGAACCACTGTATATCAGGCGATAATGCTCTTATCGAAAGAACCTGAAACCGTCGACAAAAAGTAATTAGAACTGTCTAGACCCGTACGTTTGAGGTTACTTTACAGTTTTCTTGCTGATCTTCAGGTTATTTATTATACAACGAGTGATTCTTGGCTCGATTAATTGAATTATTAATGTCTTAAATGAGCTTGCGAGTTTCTGAAAATAAGACTGACATTGTTTTGTTCAGTCAGAACTACTCCATTCACTGGACTCGAACAGAATTTATACTCGAGACCACACGTACTGAAACTGCGCGTGCTAACTAAACAATATACAACTCTGTCAGAGTTTGTAGGTGTGTTTCTACGTGTTAATTCGCTCAGTTAGAGTGGCTCTGCCTACCACTTACATTCTCATATATTGTGCATCAGTTTGGAGCCCCCCCTCCCCCCTCGCTTTCTCTTTATCCTTGTTTGAGTGTGTGTGTTTTCATCGGAAAAAAGAGACGTTAAACTCAGTCGTGCTTCTGCTCTGCTCTGTTCTTCGCTTAAAGGGCAATATTTTCAGCCTCTTTAACTCACCCCGTGGCGCTTAACCAAGAGGTGTCACCATGTCTAAAACTCGGCTTATAGCTGTGAACCATTTAACAGTGATAATTCCACATTGAAGGCAATGTTGTTTACATGTTTCTGTAAACAAATAAATATAAAAACTTCTAATTACATAGTACACATTGATAAGTTTTCTTATGGAAGGAAGATTTGATAAAGAGCAGTTATGAAGCCAGTGTTTCCTTTTTAATTATGTTGCTTCTTTTCACTTCTTACATTGCTCAGTTTAAAAATTTAAATGTTTTTTTTTCTTCTTCACAACAGTCAATATCGTGGAATTAACATTTATGACCTTCAGGCACATTTAGCTCAGGCCGGGATACTGTAGAGGAGAGGGATGTGCGAAAGAAGTCGGGCAGGTCATAGTTTGAAGGTATCATCCTGACATTAGCCTGGGGTTATAGGAATAAACGAAGTGCGAACCCAGCGCTCTACTAAGCAAGCTACGGCCTTCGGTTTCTAAAATTCAAATCAACGTAATGTTGGTGCACTACAGATATCTTGCAGACTTGGTTTGTAAATTAGAATCTCATTCTATCCAGGGAATACCGATACGCCATTGAATTCATCACTAAGCAACCCAGTCGGAGTCTTATACGGTCTTGGTTATTCTACTTCACTTGCTCTTAGTCAATGTCTGGAAGTTCTATTCGTTTTATACTACACTTTTTCGTGTTGAAGGTTTATTCATTTTCTTTCTTGCTAAGTATCAAGACAAATCAGCTAACCAATTCATGGTAGCGTTAAGTTGGGGTGCTCAAACAGTTATGAACATATTCCATTCTTTTGAGGTAGGGGGAAAATAATAGCATCTTCTGTTTTGTAGGTTATTTTTAGTTTCTGTGAACGAGAAGATGCAAATACTATTACCACACGTTCCTTATATCTACGAGGCATATTTTTAGATTCCGAGAGAGCAGAGACAAATGACCCTTAGGTAATAAGTGTTGTGTAGTGAAACGATAATGAACCAAGATTAGGCAGCCATCGGATTTCAGATTTGCAAATTACACTTTGCCCCTGTTATATTCCGAGTTTATTCCGGTGGATTAGCTGAACTTCTGCGCCACTAAAAGTCTAAATTCGATCAGAACGCTGATGTAGATTCCAGATCTTTCTCATCTTTATTTAATTTCTGAGGCTGAAGCTAGTCACATGCCAGAGCGATTATGTCCCTTGGTGAGCATTACTAGGGACAGGGATGGGGAGGGTATGATCAACCAAGACCAATATTCTGGGCACAATCCCGGCATTCGCTTGGTGGTACTGAGCAACCGCTGGAAACCCTCAAAATAGACATTGTGAGCGAACTGCAAACCGCCCTTCCCCCATTGTTTATCGGAAGTCAGCGATTTCTCGGCAGCTGAGTAAATACCAATCTTCTCAGCGTCTATGAATTTAAAGGAACACCGTCGGATTAAACGGATCGTCAGCTTGTGACTAGAAGGTTCCAAGTGTAAAGCACACAAAGCGGAGAAACGTGGTGGTCTGTGTCCCCTGTAAATGATTGATTAGAGGATGGCACATTAACGAGAAGGCCTGACCATAAAAACTCGCTCTCAGATTCTGCTTCCGTTGCGAATCACGCTGTCCTAGTTTACGGAAAAATAATTTTCCGAAAATTTTTCGAGTTCGTTGTTCCGTTTTCGTTTGTGATTTCCGATTTTTCGGAAACTGATGGCCATCCCTAGGATAGAAGAGAAAAGATAAACATGCTTTATTTTTAATTTATCGTGATTTGTAAGTTAACGCAGCGCTTCTCGTGACAGAACCTTCTTTTCTCTCTCAAATTGTCACATAATAGGAAAAAAAACAAAAACACAATTTCCTTAGAAAAGTAATCAGTTTCCTTAGGAAAGTAATCAAATACAATGAGGGTTACAGATTTTGTGTGATGTTGTTCTGTTGGAAATTTGTCAAATGATGTAGCTTTTCATTGTCTGCATAGAGGGGCAGTTCTGTGCTGTTCGCATTATGTTGTTAAAGTAAATTTAAATTTAGACTCATGTAGCAAGAAATTGCATGGACTTCATTCATCAGCATTTATTTCAATCACGGCTTGTGCAGAGGCACTCATAGACAGTTCGTAAAACTATGTAGAGATGGACTGAAAGAGCATGTTGTACGATATTGTACAATGGTCGCATATGTACGCTGAAGGCACATGGAAAACTCAGTTAGCATATAGAAATGGTTTCAGAACGCACTCGGCATCTTAAAACCTGAGTCCCTAACTCCTTGTTTTAGTGCTTGCCGCTGTTTGAGTGCACAATTTCTAGCGACGTTATTGCATGAACTGGCAACGCTCCCAGTTCTGAAGGAGGTAAATACATGGATCTGAAGATCATCGATACACACAAATACAAAAGTGTTTTCTTTAATCTGTTTAGTTTCCAAGGGGCTCACTCAAAATCTATAAAAAAGGTAATTGTTTAGTCGTGAGTAAGTAGTAGTACACACGGTAGGTACGCGCTGACATCGCCTAAACGTTGACTTACCACACAGTCTCCAGAATCAGAAGGAAGTCCAATACACAAAAGATTTATTATCGTTTCTTTTGCTGTTCATTTTCTAAATAGGTCTCTTCATGTTATTCTCCGATGTTACGTAAATTTTCTAGTACAGTAGTGCTTGACATTTTGTGGGAAAATGCAAATGGACTCCCAACTTTGACTTTTTATTGCATGAACAGTTTGAATTTCGATCTTTCTTGTTAATGTTCCGTGTTTCATAATCAATCAACCTAACCGACTAGTTGGAACTATCACTGATTTTCCATTGAGATAAAACAGATTTAGTTCTATATCAGTCAGGATTGTTTGTAAAACACGTCAGCGGTATGAAGCCTCTTTGCAGTAGAGGAATCATTAGAAATTTGTAATAAGGAATTCTTGTGATTCCAGTAATTTCTGACAATGATCTAAATTTAATTTTTAATTTGGAACTCGCCAATAAATGATATCTGTCCTCACATTTAGCAACAAGGTGGAGTACGAAATGAATAAAGAAATATATGCTTTAAATTTGTATATGAAAGAAGTCAGTCTTCCAGAATCGAACCCGTGGTTACGTCATTGTAACCCACAGTGTTTCGCATATATCCTTGTTCGTGCATTAAGACATGTGACAAATCACAAACTAATTTCAAATGTCGTCTGGCGATTGAATGCCATACGTTTTCATCTACAGTGGGAATAATTACAGGTTTAGTGTCCGATGAGGGTTCCAGATTTTAAAGTTGATACAGGATTGTACGGACAATTAGAGAGCTGCTTGAATTGAGAAGTAAATAACTCCGGTTACGAATGACGAAAAATTAGCGATAGAACAGAGGTCAAGAGATAATAAGTCCCTTAACAGTAACCTTGGTAGCCATGGCTGTATCTAAAGTCAATGTGTGTGAGAGCGAGATATAGAAAACAAAGATGTGATTCGAGAATCGCTAATAAAATCAGATCTTGTTTGAAAATAATGAGTTAAGAGGATCAAATGGAGACTTACGCATGCGAATCCAGTTATTTATTATCTTGGTTAAGCTGGCAATGAGCTATACTCTGCATTGCCAAGGAAAGGTTGACATTTCAGTTCGCGTTAATGAGGCAAAGATAGGATGTTGAATATTTCAGCGTTCATTTTGCAGTTATTTCACTACAATCATCCAGAGTTTATCAACAGTTTAATCTTCTTGGTACAGTATAGTCCTCTTCGTCTTTCTTTTGTGTTTTGGTGGGGGGGGGGAGATCATTTCGACCTCTCTCGGAGATATGTTTGATTTGTGGATTTAATGTTGGAATTAGGCATTCGCAGTGGCCTTTTTTTAGCCTATTGCTTTAAAGTGTCGCTTTCTTCCTACCATTATCACATGCTTTAACCACCTTTTATCCTGTTCGTACACGAGAATAAGAGAGAACACCGCAAAGAAAGTACATGGCACGCAGTTCTTGTCTGATTTCATATTGCACGTGGGGTAGCTTGTGCTGTATTCTGCATTGCTACGCGGTTTTTAGGTCTTTAAACTGTTTTTACTGCAGACACACTTAATTTACTGAGAAGCACCTGATACTTTTTTTTTTTCGGACACAGGTTAGTTTCTTCATTTAGTGCCAACGTGAAATGAAAAAAATGTTCAAAAATAGAAGACTTTTCCTCACTTAAAATGTTTGTCTGCTGTTGTAGTTAAGTTGAAAAATAATTAACATATACAGTGTTGGAAGGAATTTGGTATTATAGTACTGTCTAACACACATTCAGGTTTTAAAACTGTGGAATCGGTTTCTGAGTTCGCATTAATTCGATGTGCTGATGCATTGCTACTGTAGTCCCTTAGATAATCCTCGTAATTGTGATAACTTATCTACAGACATATTCTCTTTTAGCGTTTAAAGACTAACACAGGGAGGAAAAGATGAGTAGTATTTACTCAAGAAGTGAAAATTGTGTATAGCTTTTTTTTTTTTTCAGTTCTTCTTTTTTCCTCTTTTCATCCCAGTTCCCACATCTTTTGTTTTTGAGAAAATGTTATATTAAGCGACGTATGTCGTGGTAGTAGCTCTTGTACTCATTCCCTCTACCATTAACATACTTACATTCCAGACAGGTAGTACTCAGATACCAATGGTGTGCAAGATTTTGTCTGCCCCATGTGTCCGAAATTGGAGTGTTATATAAGGTAGTTTATATTACATTACAAACAAATATTTCTGTCATACACGTGGAAAATGTACTGGTTTGATTTGCATTTTTTTTTATTTTATTTTTTTTTTCGACCATGAAGGTTACTCATCCTACGTAGCCGTACTAATTTAGTAGTTCATGTATATAAGTGGTAGTTTTAAATCAGTAATACACATTTACGTCTGTAACAACTTTATTCCTGAAATGTTTTGACCTTTGTTGCCAAAATGTGCCTCTAAAATATATACCGTAATTTACGTATGTAAAAACTTAATACCGTTCCCGAAACTTCGAGCCTTATCTGTGTTGTAAACATGTAAATAATGTGTTCATTGTTCGCGTTTATTGGTTGTCTTATAACGTAGCTGCTACGTCTTGTAATCCGATCTGCACAGTCAGTGATTGAATCATTCTGTCTTGAATTTGAATTTCAAGATCGTAGAGAGGGCAGAAATGTTCGTTTGATCACCCTACGTCCTGAGACAGTGCGATATTTGCAGTTAGAACGTAAGAAACAATACACTGAAGTAAATACTGAGACACCACAGTCGAACACACAATCTGTTAGCAAGATCATACCCAATAAAGCGTTCCCAGTGGGTCAGAAATAAAATCTCGCAGGACAAAATTCTGATCGCTTGACTAAGAATGTTCACATGTGTAAAGTGATTTGTTTCGTGCTTGGTAGGAAGTATTTCAAGAAATAAAGTAATTGATGGTAACTGACGGAAAACATTTCTTTTAATAAAACAGTAAAATATGTTACGTTAGTATGAGTACAGGTTAACATACCAAACAACAATTGTAAGAGCCAACTACAATAGTCGTGTTGTCCGATATATCAGTCCAGCGTCTCCCAGGTTTCAGGTTCGAATTCTGGCTGGGTCAGGATCAGGAATTTTTAAGCCGAACAGCTAAGAAACTCTAGACGGGCTGAAGTCATTATTTACTAAAATAACCCCTAAATACAAAGTTTATCAAAGCTGAACAACTATAAGATAATCATTGCTGAAATCAACAGCAACAAGAGGAGAATCATCGTAATCCTGTTTCATCAAAATTCTACAATTGTAACTGGATCTCCCGTGGTAGGAAATTCTTCCCATCTTGTGGAAGTAAATTCCTTCTTGTCGTGAGCGTTTTGGAAAGATAACGTATACCTGGATCAGAACTGACTTGAAGGATATCACGTAAATTTGTTTGCGGGGACATGTCCTTCCTGGTACTTCTCGATACTTTTTATGTCGCGCTTGTTCTGCTTGTTCAGATAGCCTTCCGATTGGTAAAGAATTGTTGAGAAACGATGAATCAATTCTCTGTTGGCTTCAGTGATGGATTAGGGCAATACTGGGTTCTAAAAAAACTGGAAGAGACTATCAGTAATACCACCTATCACAGTTCCATACGCGTTCAGGAGGCTGTCGTTTCTGGCTGCAGCCTACGACAAAATAAAATGTCCGTACAGAAGGGGGCACGTAAAGGCAAAATCTGCTTCACGGATAAAGAAAACTAGTAGTTTAGACTGGTGCAGGTTTGAATTCACGGACAGTTGCGGAACTTTTTGTACTTCAGTTTTCCTGCCAATACTATTATAGTTTTTCGTTTTTCCCGTATTCTATTCTTGACTCAGTTAAGTAAATATACCAGAATTATTCTTGGGATACTAACGTACACCAGAAAAATACATAGCCGAAAATATGTTTTCCATGTGGAAATATTCTAGCATCTCACACAAACCGCGATCGCATAGCCTTTGGCTGTCTCGTTTGCCAGCAGACTGATTTATTGCATTTGCAGGTCGCGTTTATCAGTAATTTCCGTGGGCTGCTGCGTCATCCGTTCATTGGCGTCCCACGTCCGGAGAAGTGAAGAACAGTTACTTGTCTATAGTGCGGCATCAAATAATTGAGCAGTAATGATGTCGTGAAAATGAATTTTGTCCCGTTAGTTCTGGCCCACTGTGCGTTGTTAAGAATAATTCTTAGTTTCGTCGTTAGTCGGTACATATAATCGGCCCACAAGGAAAAAAAAGGTCGTGGGGAGCTAAGGCCTCTCACAAAGTAATTCTTACCTCTCCTGGTAATTGCCGGCCGAGTAGCCGTGCGGTATACGGCGGTAGGCCAACGACTCGAAGGTCCCGAGTTCGAGTCCCGGCATGGGTGTGGATTTTAATGGCTAAAGGGCGGATCGTGACGGGCCGAAGTCTAAAGTTACTTGACTGGCCCATATAAAAATAAAGTTTTACCCTCCTGGTAATTAGACTTAGTTTCGATGTGCTATCGTCCCGGTTTCAGGAATAAATAAGTGCTGGTAAATATGGCAGGTAATATATGGTCTTAATGATGATATTCACGTCATAATGAAAATCTAATCAAATTTCTTGTGCAGGGTAGCAGTTCCATTTGATTGTCTAAATCCTGGAAGTGAGAAGTTGTAGTAGTCTTTCAGATGTACATTCTTTGATGTAATGATGATGGTAATCGTGTCAACGAGATAACACATTTGCTAAGATGTTTTGTTCGACTAGTTTATCATTTATGTGGTTAGAATCGAAGTAGAAGTGAAGAAGGGGGGAAAGCAGTACTTATAGGTTAAATTTGCACTTCTGCCATTGTATACTTACGTATATCTCTTTTCCTATGGTATGAATTCTTTATCTGAGTAACATCGTTGCATTATTTGTCTTCTTTAAACGTGCTTTCACAAATGTGGTTTATTGCACAGTGCTTTCTTCTTATTTTGCATGAATGTCACTTCTAAATGATAGTACAATATTGTGAATAATAAGTATAATAGAAATATGATAATTGCATGACATACTATTGATATACTTTTCTTACACTCATGTGATTTGTTTGTATGAGTGACTGTAATTTAGTGGTATTTTTTATCGTAGTGAACACAGATTTAAGTACATTGGATGAATGAAGTAAATGGGCTACTTAAATGTGTGTTTAAGTCTGAGTTTACACCTAAAAATACTGAAGCATCAGAGTAGAATTGGGTGATAATAATAGCTGCACTTAGCAGGGTGGATTGGGAATGAGTAAATTTGACAAGCTTGTGGTTTGGTGACCTTCCCTCCAAGCATTTATATATTTCTTGTCTCTTCAGCCTACAGCCTCCATAGGTTATGTACAGAGAACCTCGGACCAGACAGGATTGGATCAACGCCATGGTGGCCTAAAAAACAAACTTTTCCACGTTCTTGGGCTTCAATCGTGAAAAAGGGAATGTATTGTTCTTTTTTTAAAGAAAGGAAAGAAAACATGATAGTGTATGTTGTCCAATATGAATATGTGTGTTATGAGTGCATGTGTGACTGCTTAAAAATTCAAATGATCCTGTTGTGACGGGTTGGTCAGAATTTAATGTTAACTTGTAGCGAAAAGTAGTCAGTCTGTTTCAAATTCTTACCAGTCCAATACATATCTCAGTCTATTTCCTGTGTATATATTTAAATATAAAAAGCCAATATTTGGCTCCTGTAAATAGAATGCTTTTTTTTTTCATTGCCGAACATTGCAGGATAACATATTTATTAGTACATATTCTTCAAAAAATTAGCGTCGATGTTACGACAAATTGTTCCTTACGTAAGATTTCTATGCTTCCATACGGTGTAGAAAATGCAATTATTTAAATTGATTCTTACGTAGTTTACCTTTCGTTATCCCTGAACGTTGTTATTATTATTTCTTTTTTTTAATTGTGTAGGACGACTGGATATAATAGTATTACTTCAAACATATTTTGCCAAAGATGGTACCTATTGTGAATGGCATAGTTCCTCGTTGTGCTTTTGCATAATTAATATTTGCTCAATAATGTATCATGTAAAGACTTATAATGTTGTTTGTAAATAAGATAGTAAGCGTAAGATTTTTATGTCGAGAGAAAGTTTTATTTTCACACACTATACTTTGTTGATTACTTCAGTGAAATTGTTGTTACTGATTGCGTCAATAAAATTATTGCTTCGCCAAGCTTAGTGGCCAGTTTTAATTCAAACTGTTTTGTATAATAATTTGTAAATTATTCTTGATTATCTGAAATGTCTGTATATGAGCAATCCACTGAGGACTAATAAATAAATTAATTCGAGAGATAGAACTTTAAATTTCAATTTTTATACCTTTAGTTTCGTGACCCAAAATTGCTGGAAAAGGCAAAAGCTGATAAAGATTGTGTTTATAAATTGTTCTTGAATTTCTGAACCATATCATAAAATCACTGGTGTGACTGAATGGTGTGTTTTTACCACTATTATTTCTAAAGTAGAACAAAGGAAAACATATTAAGTTGCAGCTAGCTTTGCTTTTTTTTTTTTTTTTTAATGAAGTATTTGGGAAAAAGAACAACTTTTTTGCTTTTTTGATTCACCCAGCATTCATATGCTGGTGTGGATATGGTTCTCTGTACACAGCCTATGGAGGGCCATGGGGCATTCTGGTGACTGCTGTTTCTCCTACCTCCTAGTACGGCAAGCTCAGGCGGACTGCTTCCTTCTCAAAACTTCGAGCTTCAATTAGGCGGAGCAGTGCCAAGCTGATGCAGAAGCTGACAATCCGTGGGGATGGTGCAAACAAAGACACAATAGAAAATTTTAACAACAGGTGGGTACACTTACATGGAGGGATTGGACGTGGAATGGTTCAGTAGACTATTTTGTCAAGACGTGTAAGAAGAAGAATTAATTAAATTCATATGCATATTGATGTTTTAGATTTCGTTTGCGACTAGAAGCAAGTTGAGTGAAATAGCGAGCATTTTGGTAGCAGTTTTCGGTGTTTAATCTATTTTTGGTCTTAATAAAATGCTTGTAATGATAAGTCTTTATCAGTTGTGCTACTGAGCCAAACCACCGCTCTACCATGTTTGTTTTTTGCATTTTATTCTGAAGGACATTTTACCCAAATGAGAGCACAAGTCATTTTTTAAAATGAAATGCCTAAAGAGGAAGGTAAGTCAGTCACTATTGTATCTTGATTTAGCTTTCGTTTAGTTTTTATTAAAGGTACTGGAAATATGAAGCTCGTGCTGTGCATGATTTTTCTTTTTTAATGTACGAATTAAAGTTTGCTTTTTTTTTGCTTCGTTTTTTTAATATTTGCAAGCACTCTGCTCTCATTTGGGTGTTTCCTGCATGTGCTGTTTTAAAATTCGTTTTGCTTTTTATATACATTTATATTTAGTCATGCACGTCTTTTGCACCAATAGTGTCACTGCAATGAGTAGTTGGTACTAAAGTATGCAAGCTTGATATTTATTTTCTTTGTGAGTGATTAACTGCATGGATCTTCCAACTAGAGCTTGTATTTTTAACAACTTGACTAGAGAATAATTTAATGACAGTCTTATGCCGTGAATTTATATCTAAATGCACATACACACAAAACGCACGCACATAGTCATACATGTGTATTATACAGAAGCCAGTAGAAAGCATAAGTACAAAAACTAACGTGAAAGCAGAACGTACATCCAAGGCTGTGAAGAATCACATAGGGTCCGGGAGTTTCTTTGAACTCACCCATATATAATAATAGGGTCAAGAACTTATACTGCTACGTAATATTCGGTTCATCGGTAAGTTTAATTAAACACAAATTATGCAAATACTGTATTTTTTTTAATACACACACCTACAGCAATAATACACTATAGTTTTAAGTAGAAGTAGCGAACAAATCGTTCAGCAAGAAATTAATAGAAAATGCGGGCGGAACATCTTTGTGCTCTGAATCTTTTTCATAAAAAGAAAGAGGGGAGCAGTACGGCCAGGCCCCAAAAGACAATCCCGGTTCTCCCCCTCCCCTGGAGTCCAGCCTGCTTACATAGTACAACATAATGCAAAAATCTGAATTAACAAGGAAAGGCTGCAACTTTGACTCTTTAAGTTTCCTCGAAGTGTTATTGCTGGTTAAGAACATCATAATGTTGAGTGTAGAGCCTTCCGATGCAATACTTGGTTCTTTAGAACGCAGAACCGAGCGGCTGTGGCTCAGTGGAAGACTGTTGGCTTAGCATTCGGGAGGTCCTGAGATGGATCCCAGTGGCCGGCCATCGTGAGGAATTTCAAGGGTTTTTGTCATACCAGGCAAATGCAGGGATGGTACCCACAAAAATAGGCCCTGGCCGTCTACCTTCGAACATCCTCTCCCCCACCATATTCCGGCGTGAGTCTCAGATGCCTAAAGTCCTTTAAATCAAAAAAGTTAGAAAACAGAAAATAACTCATCTCGTTACTCCATTGAAATCACGAATTGAAATGATTTGAGTGGTAGTTGACTGACCAATGTAATAGGCCTTTCATCGACATGGGTTCAAGCCTCTATACGTATTTTTGTCTTGCCATGCTTTCAGTGTTTTTTTTTGGGGGGGGGGTGTAATGAAATTAGATATTGTATATTAAAATTACTCACATGAAGAACCGCGAGAATAGGACAGCACTTTTCCCTTGATTTTAGTGAGTTTTTCTTTCAATGGCTTTACATTGATTCTGTGTTAAGTGCAGTTAATTTGGAGTAGAACTTTCGCGGAAATAGCGTCAAAGAAATCTTGTAGCAAATAATAAAATATTACTAGTGTTCAAGTGAGAATGGTTGATTAATTGGGAAAAAGATTTTTATTTTCGCGTGAGGCTTTCTAGCTGGAATCTTAAAACAATTTTCTTCAATCTGTGTTGTACCTTACAAATCTGTTTTCATGATTAGTGTTTTGTCCAGTAGTTTGTGTAATACACTTAATGTATATGTGCGTGTACTTAATTCATATGTATACATTACACATAACTTTAATCCGAAAACTAGCCCATTTGTTGTATAGTACTTCCTGTGATAATGAAACTAGATGCTGGTAATATTGAGTAATTCAGTACATTAATTAAAAACTTGGAAAGAGCAGTGTACCATGGGACAAGGTAAGTTCTATTGCGGCGTAGCGTATAACTGATTAATATTTTTAATGCATTGTGAACTTCATGCATTTTAGGTGGCCAGATTTTTCTGTTCGTTTTGTAAAATATATAAAGGTAAGAAGGTTATAGAAAACGTGGATACTTTGGAATCATACTAGTCTAATGTAATGGTTTATTTCGAGAAGGTAATTGTGTGATATAAGAAAAGGTTTCTTTTTAATTTGGGAGGCTTGTTCCAACACTAATATATTTTTCACTTCCATAGGTGGAGACAAGAGCTAAGCGTTTGTAGTGAGCAGCATGTTCTACAATTTTGCTTCATTTAGAGGAAAAGTACAAAAATGACGTTTTAAGTGATAATTTTCACGGAAAGAATGATTACATGATATTTCTTTTTGTTTCAGCATGAAGCGCGCAAGTTCAATGTCCGTTCTTAGTAACCAACTTCAGGATCAGGTAAGTAAACCTTCTGTTTCTGTTATAAACACAATTCACATGTGTGTACGTAATACATTTTTAATAAATCTGTGACAATAGTAATTGCTCCGTTTGCTTCCAAGAACCAGTATTCCGTGTATAAGTCCGCATTTCATCTAGCTTAGGATTGTTTCTGAACACCTACGAGCTCATAGCAAGTGTGTGTTCGTACTTTCTGATATCCAGCAATGAAAAAAAGAGTATTGCAAGACAGGAAATTTTCATGGATAGTATTTGTTTCGTCGCCCTTCCGTTCGACCGGCTAGCACTGATGAAAATCTGATTTTATCTGTTTTATAATGTATATTTCCTATTGGATGAATATATATGAACGGTACATAGGGGATGTGGAGGTAGTGCTCCATCTCTTCTATGAAAGCAGTAGTTTATTGCATGATATTCCGTATTTCCAACAAGTAGATTCAGTAACGTAGTCTTAATATTTACCTTATGTAGTCATCATGGGCGAGTTTGTCGCACTGACAATTTGTTTCAGGGGTTTCTAATTTTTGTATCTGTAATAATTTGCAATTGAAATAGTACATTGACTTTTCTGTCTGTTAAATTATTAAATTTGGTAACAATATTTTGATTGCGATGTAGCGTTCATGTCTGATATTTTGGTATATGTTCCTTCAGTTTTAATAGAAGGCATAACGTAATCATATAAACACGGAAGAAAAGCCACAAAATGTTGCAATAGTGTCTGTTGTGTGTCGGGTGCTGGTATTCGAGCATCGATTTCCTGATGGTTAAGCCAATGTACCACTGACCTATTTCGCTAAGTACTTTAATTCCTAAAGATGTGTTCTCCATGCCGCCGTAATTCCCTCATGTTATATGTTCTTTGTCCTTTCTTTTTATGCTAGCTACACATTTTAACGTCACATAAGTTGTCTTTAGGAAATATATATTAAGGGCAAAAGTTAAAAATATTTTTGCATAGAGGACCAATTCGATACCTTTTTACCCATCCCTTGCTATTACATTAAATTAAAAAAGAAAAGAAAACCACTTCTTTTTATTTCTTTCAGAACCAGATAATAAAAGATAATTATTAGATTCGTATTGTAGGAATGAGGACGGTGTAAACTAAATACAAACAGTGGGTGTGAAGGTGAAAGTAAGTGGAAATAATAATCACACGAAAGTTCTCTAGTGCTCACTTCTGGGTCAACTCAAGGAGAATTTGCTGGACTCCAAGGCTCTGCGGAGTAAACTTTGAGAACTACTGGCTAATGTCCGTTGTTAACAGCAGTGGCATGTACAGAAGTTGGTCATGTAGCTATAGCTTAAATTTAGAGCATCCGCCCGTCAACTATTTGGGTTCGATACTCACCAGTCGCTTCAACTATTTTTTCTGAAATTTTTCCAAGAATCAGAACTTATAGTCCACGTTGTTTTAGTTGCAGGATAATTATATCAGACCCAGTGATTCCCTGACTTGTATACTGATAAACAGTAGTATGAGCCACTATATTGTGTAGACACATCCGTGTTATACAGAACAAGAGTCGTTTAATTTTTCTAATAAAGAAAATAACGTTCATTTGAAAAACACATTTTAAATACATGTATGATTTTCAAAGTAACCTTTCGTCCGGCCGCACATCTAATATATGTTTGACTAATGATACCTCGAATCAAGATAAAAGATATGCAATCACCGGTCAAGTGCATTTTAGAAAAAATTCAGGAGAAAAAGATCATACTGAATACAGCTGTTAATGTCTCACACATAAGCGCCGCTTTAAAGGTGTATGTGAAACAGAGATTATTTCCGTGTGTTGAAGATTTTAAGTTTTTATTTATTTTATAAATACAGTTTTGAAAGTTGCGTCTCATTGTTGTTGCACCAAAATAACGAATTCGTGAAAAAAAAATGCATTTTACACTCTAATACGTTGTTGTTATTCACCATTTTATTCACAGTTTGAAATTGCATTTGACTCATTGATACACAATAATACATATCTGCTTAAAATTAGTTATTTTAAGTGGAAAACATTGAAACTAATGGTAGCTATTTATGCGTGGGAGCTACTTATAACTGTATTTACATTACTTTTCATAAAGCATTGGGACTATAATCAAGGACGGAACAGTAACTAATACTAGACGCATTCATCTTTTGCGATGTCTACAAAATTTACCTGAGCGGAAGGTTGACGATGAGAATTTGAGCCTCGTTACCCATTTGGTAGTCACGGAAGTAAGTATTGCGGGAGTCTAGCAATTCTTTAGTCTATGGTGTTGCATTGAGTTTCTATTTTACTTACTTTTGTGGACTAGGAAGCTGAGCCTTCCACATGCCGTTCCTCAGACATGTCACGGCTTAATCCTAACTGCCTGGCCCATAAATATAAATAAACGAAATGCTAGTTTTTATTTAACTCCTGTAATACATCGTTTCGTAACTGTACATGTTTTGACATTTCTAGTGTGGTTGAAGCCTTAAGGGTATTTCTTTGCATTAGTTTCCCAAGTTTGGTTGGCTTCAAGTCAATAGTTCCTTCGTCATGCTTGAATATGTGTTTAATAATTGAAGATCGTTACCATTCGAAACAGCAATAGTCTAATATGTTAAAGCCTTAAGACGATTTCCCTGCATCGTTATGTGTGGGTTGGTTGGAATCTAATTAATCGTCCCTACGTAATGCTAGAATACGGGAGTGTAATAAGTGAGTTTCATTAGCGTGGAAACTGTAAACACGGTTGAGACCTTAAGGGTACTTCCTTACATCGTTATGTGAAGTTGGGCTTCAGTTAGATAGTAATAATCATGCACTAAATAGTTCTGATAGTGTTAAGGGTTGATCCCTATACTTCATACCAGGTTTGAAGCAAATTGGTCTAACCGTTGTCATGTGAGGCGCGAATGTGTCAATAAATTAATGCTGTTGCCGTGGAAGTTCTGATGCATCTCAAATATGGAGGGTTGGCCACTCTTTCAGAATACAAATTTTTGAGGGCCGTTCTTACGTAATGCGTGAAGACTTGTTTTTCATTAAGCGCCGTTCCCATGGAAATCATACAATTTTTCACCAATCTTATAAGCCACCTCCAACACAACCAGTACTATTGTACGAAAATTGATCATCGGTCCAGGAACCTTGGAGGAATTTTATTTAAAAAAAAGTGCACGGAAAACGTTTTATTGGCTTTCACATTCTCACGTTGAAACTATCTTTCCGTTGGTGCACGCAAATAAAGCAGATTGCATTACAAACTGCAGATTAATTCATTTTGACTTTAATTAACCTCTGCAGTCTTGAGATATTTTTCAAATGAAAAGTAAAGTGGTGGTATATCGGAGCAACAAGTTGTCAACTGTTACTTTTGACTCGTAGTTGCTGCTAACACACAGTTAAGGGAGACAACAGTCATGTGTCACTTTGCAGTAGTGGTGGATTCCCTACATAATGTGGCTGCACATTTCACTGAGCAATGTGTTGAGGTCAGTAGTCGGAAGAAGGGAAGAAAAACTATTTTAAAAGTTTTATGTTGCACTGAGCCGTTTTAGTTGTGTTCTGAAATTGGAGCCATTTAAAAAAAATCGACATCAAGGAAATTAAATTTGTTCGATATAAAAAATTGCATTATACCTGAGAAGAAAAGTACACACGGGTTCGAATCTTGTTCCCGAGATAGTGATTAGATAAAGCCCTGGTCGTTACTTTGTCCTTCCTTTCTTCGGAAAAGTGCTCGCCTAGGGCTAGTAATAACCTTGGCCAATAGATGACTGACTGTATGACTCATATAATGTAAATTACCGTATCCGCTCGTATATAACGCGCATGGTCCATCAACTTGAAGGGGCAAAAAATTAATTTCGTTCGCTAATAAAGCGAATAGAATTATCTCAAATTAAAATATTTATTGAAAATGTTGCATCATCATCTTTACACTGGATATACTAATTTGAATGAAAAAGTAGGTCTGTGTTTTAAATACAATATCAATGAGATGTAAGCTTAAAGGAAACAGCAGGAAACGTTCCCTATGAATACCGGTAATAAACTAAAAGAAAAACGCCAGTTTTGTTTATGAAATTCATAATATCTCGCTAATAAAAAATTACACATTAAAAAAGGAGTATCTTTGTTCCTTTCAGATTTCAGTCGGAACTGTCACACCCTAGATTCTCTTCCGAAATAGTTCATCATCATCAGTGCCATCTAAAACATTGGGTGAATTACAAGTTAAAATAAGTGTTTTTTAAACCACTGAACAACTCTTGCACTATCAGTGTGCATTTGCGTATTTTCAGGCATGTATCTAGAAGTTGATTTGGGAGGGGCCCACAGGCTTCCGGGCGGTCCAAGGTGGATATGAAATGTATATTAAATATATATAATTACCCCTAAAGTTATACTAATTCTACTTAAAACACTTGAGTTTTTTGTGGGGGAGTATTTTGGACTCCCTGCTCTTTTCAGATACCAAAAGATGATGATTTCTGTAGCTGCAAGATACGCGAGAAGTGTTTACGTTATTTATTAATATTTCTCATAATAGCCGATAATACCATAACCGAGTTTGTTTTGTCCGCTAAGACGTAACAAATTTCACAATGAAGTCACGATTTAAAAATAAAAAAACTTTGTGTACAATGCGCCGTTAAAAATGAATTTTCGAAATCGATAACGCAATAGTGCGGAAAAGTTGCCTTTTGCCATAAGAAACTCAATCCAAAAAGAATTTTTGAAATCTGTCAATATCTTCCGGTCGCGCAACGCGTTCGAAATTTCGAAAAATCGAACGATTTCGAGTTTTTTTTTTTTTTTTAATAATACCGTTTCCAACTTTCCAAATCGGTCTTAACTACTACATGACAAGTGATAAAACTATGTATTTTGGTGATTTTGACCCCCAGCGTAAGGGAATGGGGTATAGAAAAAGCACATTTTAGGTCTAATTCAGGCTGAAGTCGGTCGTGGCCGTTGTGTCGCGCGCCGTATGGTTCTTCCCGGTTCCACTTGAATGCGCACCCCAAAAATGTCGCTTGGGGAAAAGGAGGATGCACGTTAAACACGAGCAGATGCAGTAATTAAATGACTGGGTATATCTACTATTTTTATAGGAAGAATTTTATTCATAAATATATTGTATGTATAGTTCCATGTTATCACATGAGAGACTACTGATTTTTAAGCCAAGTAAGTAAATCTAATCAATGTCTTCGTTTCTGTCCTGTCCATTTGTGAATATTTTATAGTGAGGATAAAACTGTTTTATTTTCTTTCAGCATGGAGGTGCATGGTTGGCAAATATGCATTGCCGCACAGCCAGCTCTGACCAGCTTCAATTTCGTGATGCCACGTAGCACCAACAGAGGGGGAAGGGTGGAATGGCAATTGATTGGTACTAGTCCACAAAGGATGGATACCACAGTGACAGGAGCCCAACAACTGCTACTTGCTTTGTGCTACACAAGTACTTTATAATCCAATCTAACTTCTCAGCAAGACTGAAATTTTAAGTGAGTTTATACAATGTTTTTGAGCAAGAGATGTACAGGCTATGTTTTGACGTGTATATTCTTTCTGAGTGAAAGAACTTACATTAATTGGGCAATATCATATGCACACAAAAATAATGAAAAGGATTTTGCATCGTTGCGCGATCAAGTTGCGTATGATTTTATATCTGTGATTTTTTTTCCTTTGGTTTTTCTTTCACATGCTTTAGTTGTTATATAGAATTCCATTCATTGGCATTTAGGTTTTTCTTAGTTGGAAATTTTCTGATTTCTATTAAATAGAATGTAAGGGAACTGTCACTCTCAATACCCAATAGTACTTATTGGGAGAATCATATTGAAGAGCGTTGAGGATATGGTAATCGGTCTTTCTTTAAAAGATTAAAAGAAAAGAAAAGAAAGGATTAAATGAGAAAGGATTTGAAGAATATATTTATACTGTGTTCGCATAATTTTGTGGGAAATTGAGAATATTGTGTTATTGTGTACTTAATGTGTGATGAACAGGCATAATTTCAATGCTGTTTTCTGCCAGCATGGACGTTGATTCTCATTTCTCACTGGATACATTCCACTCTTTTTCATCTTTTTATTATTATTTTTTGAAGAAACCTCTATGCTTGCGATTGTGTGTGTGCTGCCGCGTGAGTGCATTCCTGTGGTATCCATTCGATTCTGATGCTTGCACATTAAGACTTAGCAATGATTGTATCATGTGAAGGTGTACGAAGTCCACAGGAACATAGACTGCCAACACAGCCTAACTATTTTGTTTTATGTAATTTCGCAATTATGACTTGCATGCAGTGATTGCGAGACATACATACATTATCTCACAGTTTCTGAATTGAGTAAAAATTCTATGTTCTTCTATTGGCTTCCCCCTATTATTATCTAACATGCTGGCCCAATGTTCCATCGTAATTAAAACTGAAATGTTCTTTGCTCTTATGTGGAGCAACTTCTAATTAAAAGAAAATAATAAGTTGTTAGGTTTAGTTGTCCGTTGCGTATAATAATACCAGCGTGGCAACTTGGATCCAAATACTGTTTACGAGAAGGTTAATGCTCGAGTTCTTTTATGATTGTATAGCACACGATGTGCATTCAGCATAAATGTCTGAAAAATCCCGCATGTGTAAATTGCTTTTATTTATTACAGCATAGAATGTTAAATTGCAAAAGCTCTATTTGCTATCAGAGCCTCTAAAGGTTCTCTATTAAAAGACAGTGAACCATGTTCAAGTTGTTGATACTTTATAAACCAAGATGGTAAGTCTGATCTTTACAGCATTTGGTGTGATCTTGACTCAACATAACTGCAACAGTATTTAGATTTTAGCTGTAGTAGTAGTAGTACAGTTTTCTGACAAAACGAAAAGTTATATCCCTTACGGAATCAAAGGATCATAATATGCTAATAGAGTACTTAGGACACCTGCATATGATGCCAATCAGGACTTATGTTTAATTTCATAATATTGATTATTTGTTGTACATAGTGAAAAATCTTAATTTATTGTTGAAATACTGCATTTTTTGTGTTGCAGAATTTCATGCAACTTACCAGTGTATAGAAACATAGTCTTGACAGGCTTTCTATGTAATGTTGCTTTACTAGCTTCACACGAGACCAATAAACAGTGAGAAACTGACCGGAACCATTGTTTTTATTTCATACCTTTATTGTTTGAAGTAGTTGTACCTATAAAATAGGTTTGAAGTGTGTGTAAATTTGTAAAGCAATCAGATAGAATATTGTGCATATCCAGCAAACCTAGCTGACTGTATTTTATCTGTGTGTGTAGACTTGCGAGTGATTCAAACCCGTTTAGTAACTGGCATCGGAGAGAAACACAAGTTTTGATTCTCTTGTCATTACCAACGTATGTGGTCTAGTAATTATCAGAACTTCGGATGGGCATTTCAAAGACATGTGGGTTTCTAGTCCCACCGGCCATTTTTCTCTGAGATTTTTCTTTGGTCCAAGACGAATGTAAAGATGGTACCCAACCATGCCCTGGAAATGCTCGCCAAGGGACTTCAGACTTCCGATGGCCTTACATCGATGGAAGATCATCCACAATTAAACTCGTAAATCAATAAGCCCCACATCGACATTACTATAAATAAACCCTGGTGTAATATTTTCAAAACAACTACTAGACAAGCTATCATATTACTGACAAGACTAAGATCACTACACAAGCACGTCTACGCAAATGAAATACCTTCTTGTGATTGCACAAATAGTCAATCTATTGTTGACGTAAATCACGTTATCTTTTAATGCTCAAAATATAATGAAGAAATCATTTGTTTAACCTGTTACATGAAAGTTTTTTTTTTTTTTTCATTTAACTTTGTAGTAGGTGAATCACAACTTAAAATATGTTGTATTTTGCTTGGATATTTGGGGAGGACAAAAAGTTAATTAAATTTTGAAATTTAATATATCATTAGTATCACAAAATAATTCCTAACGAGACCTTATCAGATTTTATCAAGAAAAAATAATCTAAAATTGAGTACTAAAAACAGAAATTTTGAATAAAAAATATTAAAATTCACAGAAATATATAGCTTGTGGACGGGCAAAAGGGCAGAAGTCATTATTTTTCAAATTGCTGACTTTTGTGTCTTCATTGAAGGAAAGTAATGTTCTTAATTAAAGTGATATTTAACCCGTAAGTATAGTTATTTACGGCAATTATAAACTTTATCTCGCTCTCTTGAAAAATTACGATTTTTGGTATATGATCTTTTTCCCGCGTATGAGCTATATACTTAATATTATTGTAAGTACACAAGAATATTGCAACACTAACTTGGGGTGCAACATATACCTCTTACATAACCCAACAAAACAATATTGTGACACTGAATAGAAAATTTGATTGTGATGTTAAGAATTTGTGTAACGATTTTGATGTATTACCAATCAATGGAGTATGTTTTTAAAAAATGTATTGATTTAGATTAGAACAAACAAAATTGAACAAGTTACGTCATAAGTATGTAACAAGAAGTGTTACAAATGGGAACCATCAGAACTAACAAAACATCAACACACCTCCAAACTTACTATCTTGTACCAAAGATGTACAATAAAACACCTATATACAATAGAGGGGGACAAATCGGTTTTAAGGGGAAAAAAACTTGTGTTGGTTAAAAAGTCTAAATGACAATGATGTAGAAGCAGTATTATGTAAATAATTTGATATGGATAACCAGTCAATAGCAAACTAATGAATATTCGAGAATAAGACACACACACAAGCTGAGGCTTCTGAGTCGAAATGTATGTAAACTTTTCCAAAGTTAAATAAATTTAACAAAAAAAGAATCTCGAAATTACAAATAATATTCCACAACAAAATGAGAAGAAACAATCGTAGTAACAATACACCTTACCATCAAATATAGAGGAAATATGGGTAAGTTGAACTAGTGAGCAAGTGTTGCGAACGTCTTCAATTTGCCAAGTGATTACAGGAATATGCAACTGGAAATACATCAAAAGAAAAGGAACTAGAATACAACCGGTGCAAGAGGGTATAAATACACAAGAAACCTCATTCGCTATTAAAGAATGAAACAAGGAGTTCTTTCCAGACCATGTACTGTAAGTTAAGTAAGATATTCATTTGTCAGTGATAAAATGTAATCGTCCTCATCCCTTCTGTCGTTCTTTAGATATTGTTTAGCATCAAGCCAGCAGCTGCTAAAATCATTTTTTTCATATAGGTGGAAGACACACATGCTTGTAAATGGGGCCCATTTAATTCCTAAAGTCAATTTAAAGATGGACTAAAATAAGTTAAATTGATCTTGTGAATCGGAAAATAAAAGCGTGGGTGGTCTTGCTTACCTTATCGTAATACCTAAGAGCACCCACGCTTTTATTTTCCGATTCATAAGATTAATTCAATTTATTATGTTTACTATTTAGTCAATCTTAAAAAAGCGCGTTTTTGAAAACCCTTTTTTAATTTTTTTACTCTTCAATCTGCTTCACTTTTTTCCTGGAATGAAACACTGGCTAGTTGTAGTGTCACCTCCCACATTGCAACACTTCTCGCCAGGGTCTTATTTATGGGGTCTGGGGTCCTCGAAATTAAGTTTTTCGGCAGAGCCCATTTACTTGACATGGGAGCCAATAACTGGCAAAGTTGTCTCAAGTTCATAACTTCACAGGAATCAATTTGAGGGTTAACCATTGATACCTCGTATGTACAATTTTTGTCAACTAAAGTTGTCTTTAACGTCCAAATTAACTCTACGTTTATTTGTTACGAAGTTTCAACTGGAAAGCCCACCATTTTTTTCTCCTATCAATAAAAACATTACTACTACTTGTAATGGCGTGGCTGATCTCGAAACAATTGATTAAAATCTTGCGTACCTAAACACTGAACATGCCGGATATACTCGAGTCGATTAGGATTTTATTAAGTGCCCAACTTACAAAAAAAATTCCAATTGAAATTTAATTCCGCTAACATTGATAAGTATCGGCTTTGATATTTACTAATCTTAGAAGATTTACTTCTACGATCGTTGGTTGATTTTTATGGAAAAAATCTGTATGGTTTTTTAAAGAAATAAAAAAGAAAATATCCGATTAATAAGTTGAAAATCTAGCACTTCTGATCGTTAGTCTGTATAGTTATTCAGCATTCAATAAATCTGGTAATCGCTCACCATAATCTAACCTTTGCAGAGATGTCGGTATTAGCTCATTTACGCGTAATCTAATTATTTGAAAGAGCAGTTATATTGAGTAGTTACCAATTTTAATTTTGGAACCTCTAAAAATGGATAGTTCATACACCATTAATTCGTATCTTTGATCTTTCATGTATATTCGCTTCCCAGATAATCAAATTACCAAAAATAACCACTCATAAGAAAAATGCAACCTCTACTGAAACCTCTATATGAAATTCTACATGCTAGCCATCAGATTCTCCCTTAATTTTCTCCAGGACACCTCCATAATAATATATTCCTCCGTAAATTCCAACTAAATACCTCCATACACAAGATACCGACTACCACTCCCTCTTTTTCTAACATTCCACCTTATCGTACACTAGTTTCCCGCTAATTCTAAACCCTGGATACCTCCACTACTTCTATCCATTACCTACAACTAACCAATACCGATACCTCCATAATTACTTTCAGCATGCGCCATGCTCTAATTAAAAGCAAAATCCACTAAAATACCTTTTTCTAACACCTCACTACTCTACTTTCAGAGAGAAAGAAAATCCTATCCCACTACTTCATATTTACTCTAGATTCTTCAAAAAAAAAAAAAAAAAAAAAAGAATTTCCCGCCAAAACCATTTTCCACACACCCTCTACAGCCGTTACACCACTACACCAAGTTCTACCATCTGCACACAAGAAAAACACAAAGAAATAATTACATGCATATATATATATATACATAAAAAAATACTGGTTTCTGGCTTTATCATTTTCTACTTTTTTGTAACCTTTGCTTGCGAGAATCGCTCAGTAAATCTGCCACACAAAAATATCTCAAAATAAAAAAAAAGATAAAAATTGGGACATCAATTTGCAGAGCTTAGAAGTCAAACTTCTTGCGTAAATATATGCTTCTGTCACTATACTTTGCACGAAAAACCACACATTTTCTTTCCTTTTTTAAGCTCTGTCCGAGAGGGGAAAGTTACGTACCTCTATCTGCTTCCGATCGTAGCCAGACACTAGTGATGGGCATAATCAATTAATTCGAATATTTGAATATCTCGAATGTTTCGAGACTGTTTTTCAACGATTATTCGTTCGGTTTCAGTGGAAAGGATTTCCTTTGCTTTTATGACGGCACAAAGCGTCTCCATACATTGTTGCTTTTCTATTTTACAAAGCGACGATTTTCTCCCGCGGAAACTTGCACACTGACGTCTTTCCCTCTTGTCCTCCCATCTCCCTCTCTGTCTCTTCGAGAAAAGGCCATCGAAGCCGAACAATTCCAACGGAACTAATTCACCCCTCCCAGCTCTTTCAATGGGAGAAGAAAGGACGGGCGCAGGTCTGCAAGGTCACTCCGCTCAACTTTCCTTTCTGAATCGAGACATTTTCCATTCTTGCGATTATTCATCGGTTGGCAGTGAGATATTTTCCTTTCCTTTCTGAATCGAGACATTTTCCATTCTTGCGATTATTCATCGGTTGGCAGTGAGATATTTTCCTTTCCTTTCTGAATCGAGACATTTTCCATTCCTACGATTATTCATCGTTTGCCAGTGAGATATTTTCCCGCAAAACATAATCGATCATTTTCAAGCATATTGATTGGTTCGGCATGTCTCATTACATCTTCCACAGAGAATAATCGCAAGATTTTTCAGAAGTGTGGATAGGTCAGAAATTAGTATTTACGTCTTTCTCTGCTTGCGAGACAGAATAGTAATCGATGGTTTTCTTTAACTGTGGTTGGTCAGAAATCATCGAGAAGACAACTCTCAGGACAGCAACAACCATCTATGATCTTTGCTCCAACTAAACGAAAGGCAATATTTTCGTTCCTATCTCTCCCTTCTCTCTCACACACACTTTGTTTGTGTGTGTTTCAATGTTCCTTTCTTCACACATGAACAAGGTTGTTCTTGCTTTCTCGCAAGTCGCAATAGGAAAAATGGGCGCTAGTTTCAGGCGAAGGGGGGGTCGGGGTCAGTGGTTCTCAGCCGGTATGCCGCGAAACTTCTGAGATTTTGTGGTTTTGCTGGAAAGAGAAATTCAAATTCACTCAATATTTATTTCAAAAAAGGAACAAGAAAAAATATTCATGAGCCTAAACATGTTTATTTTAAGGGAAATTATGGGTTTTGTTTACGCCTTACAATTAGTGACCAATTCTCCCGCATTGTTGCCAACTCGTATATACTAGTGTGCCTCGAGAACGCACTACAAAGGATAGTGTGGCGGGAACAGAAAAATGTTCAGAACCACTTCATTAAATGCTAGTTTGTAGCTTTACATTATCTCTTCAAGTCTGTAGCCGAACATAGCTTTCATGAGCCTTGAAGAGCCAACTAAAAGTTTGCGAGCAAAATATTTCTAAATCTGAAGACACTGTTGTAATTACTTATTTTTATTTATAAACAAGTTTCAAATATAGCACATAGCGCCTATTTCTTATGATTTTTATTGATGTCATTAAGGCCAGGAAAGGAGAGGTGTGTCGGAAACGTCTCGGCCAGGGCTTATGTTGAAGGTGCCATTCCAGTATTTGCCTAGTGACAGGAAAAACCTGGAGAAATCTCATTCAGGATTGTCGGCCGTTGGGATCGAACCCACGACCTCCGATTGCCACGCCAACGTTCTACCACTGAATTCCGGCCTTTGGCATCTAAGGCTCAGGCCGGAATAGGACATGGAATGGATTCGGGAAAGTGTCGGCCAGGGGGTATTTTGCAGGTGCCATCCCGGCATTTGCCTGGTGTGATAGGAAAAAACCTGGAAAAGCTCAGTCAGGATGGTCGGCCACTGGGATCAAACCCACAACCTCCCGAAAGCTACGCGAAGCTTCTACTGATGAAATTGTGCAAACTCCTTATCAGGGTGATCAATAGGACTCAAACAAACGAGCCTCCCTAATTCCGATCCAAAGTGCAAGTCGGAACCAAGAAACCAGTGTACCTGGGTTATATTTGTCCTCTGCATATTTGCTCTAAATTAGATATATTTTCTACGTATTTGAAGAGAAAGCTAAGAAAAAGTATTTAAATTGATTTGTGCTCACTACTCATCATTTACCCCTCTCCAGAACCTCTTCCCATTTCCGTCAGCATCGCTGTTTAAGATAGTATTGACATATGTGTTTCTAATTCCTGTCTTTCACTAGGGTTTTAAAATCTTGAAGAAAATAAATCATTGTTGGAAGACTCATCAAGAATACCATACAAATTTTTAGATGTCGAATTTCGGCTCTATCTGTACTAATATTTTGAGCCAGAATATTTCGAAACATTTTATTGAAGGAATTTTAATTTATTTATGGCGTTTTATAGCCATCTCAGGCTCAGGTCGGAATAGGATGAGGGAGAAGTTAGCCAGACCCTAGTTAGTAGGTACCATCCCAGGTGACATTTGCTAGGTGTAACTGGAAAATCATGGAGAAATCTCAGCCAGGATAGACGGCTACTGGGATCGTTCCGGCCAGAACCTCCCGATTGTTAAGCCAACACTTAGCTGAGGCCGCTCGTTAGTGTTGCCCACGAGACGAGACGAGATGGCCTCAGTCTCATCTCGTGAGCAACACTACCACTCGGTATTTTATTGAGGTAAGATATAATTCGTTCGAGTTGCTTCGCTTCCCCTTGACCCCTCTTCCTCTTCTCGCCCCACTACTAAAGGCTACAGACTGAGAATCGATGGAGAAATACTAGCTTTTCCTCTTTATTTTTTCTAACTAAAACAAGAGAGAAACAAAGAATTAGAAACAAATGATTACATAATCAGATCTAAGTTAACTCGATATGACCAATAAGCATATTTTTTTTCCATATTCCGTGTACCTATAAAAATATAAAAGAAATTAAAATACAAGCAAAAAAATAATTCATAAACAACTACACAATTCAACATTTTGCGTTCACAAATACAATCCCTTAATTGTAACTGCTAAATCTATTTGATGTGCACATCATTTCTAATGATATACTACGGTCGGCCGAGCTAAAAGTAAAATATACATTATTTACACATTTATATACATAAAACCATAAAGCATAAAATTGTACAAAGTAATGACGTGGTCATTACATATTTCAGGTGACAAAAAATGTAGATATGAGCTATCAATGGTTAACCTCGAATTGTTGGCACCAGTGCCAAATACTGGTTTCAGCAGTGACAATTACTGGTACACTTTAAGTTCCGCAATATTTGCTTCTGATCTCCAGTACTAGCATATTACATACTGCTCCAATGTAACAACCGTGCCACGCGCGTCGATGCACGAAATCACTCATCTTCCACAACACAGCGAATTAAAGAGAGAAAGAATTCTCTCAACACTTTCTTAGTTTCAGTTCGTAGGGCAGAAGCATTTTATCAAAGAATATACTTTTTCGACCGTGGTCCTAGCTTAAGTCTAGTCTGACTCATATATAATGACATAATCGCCAATTGCAAAGATGTAAGACGTAAGGTGGTCCGGGCTAAACCATTGTTTTAGTCTAAATTGTTTCATATTTGTTTACGTCTAAGCCTAACTTAAACTAAGTCTAAACTCCGTCTTTGCAATGGAGTCCAAGCTTAAAACCAGTTCTTGCAATACAAATTTATGTTTTAGACTAACAAGGGAACGTTTTTTGCTCGAACAAAAATTCTGGTGCGAAAATGGTTTTCCTGATGAATGTGATACGCTGAGATCAGAAAGGACGATCATTCATCTGTGAATTGCGATCTTGCTCCCCAAACTGACCAATGACTGCATGAATACTGTATAGTACAGAAGACTGGAAACAACTCGGTAAGTAGTAAACACGTGATGGGAGTGAGACAAAATATTGAATAGAACGTGAATGATGCGTTACCAGATACGGTAGATGAGAATCATGGCAGCCATCTTGTAATTTGCTCAAGAATTTGTAATGGCAAGTGTGTCATGTGACATCGTTTTAGGCTAGCTTGTTTTGAGAAGTCCAAATCTGAAATCATTTTTTTTACCTTTATTGATTTAGGAATTATGGCCAATCAGTATTGGGATTTTGCGTTCTGCGACATGTGCGTACAGATTTGGGCGGACATAGAAACTCCTTATGGACCCTCCGAATCATATTAAGTTCAACAGCGGTGCAGGTATGCTTCAATCCGTTGCTGGTGATGGTGTAGCGCGTTGACTTTTCAGGATACACTGTCTTCCTGATAAGTCCAAAAATTTGAAATTAGAAGGCGTGAAATTCGGCGAATGAAAGAGATATTTGATAAAAGCGATGCTTGTTTAAAAGTGATAGTATAGGTTGGGTCTTCTATGAAATTATTAAAACAATGATCATATTTTGCTACCAAATAGGTATGATGAATGATTGATGTATTTTAAGATTTTCACACTTTAACATGTTTTGACAGCCTGAGCCTCAGATGCCAAGAGGCCTTAAAATATAATTCAAATTCGAATTAACATCATCTGAAGATGCTACAGTCGTTGATTTTTTACACGATACATCATTTCTTTCAAGTCACCCAGAGATGGAAAGCAAAGAACCTCAGTTGGTAGAGTGTTAGCTTTGCAATCGGAAGGACCCAATGTTGATTCCCAGTGCCGGCCATCCTAACCTAGATTTTCCCTCGATCACACCAGGCGCATGCTGGGATGGTATCGTGAATAAGGCCAGGTCCAATTTAGTTCCCTACCCTGTCTCCTCTATCCCGGCCTGTGTCATAAATGCAAGTCATTAGAGTCAAAGTGGAAATTAAGGCGCATCAGATCGGGTGAACGAAGAATCTCTCAATCGATCGATCACTGTTAAGGGCACCGAGGCGAGAGGAACACTGCTGACTGTGAGTTCTGATGGCATTTTTCTGTTTACCCAGTAAGATGGCGCACATCTTACTACGTTGATGAGGTGCAAGAGTAGATGGATATACAATTCCGGGATGTTGGAGCTGTCAGCAATGGACCGCCGAATGCCGCACTTCACTTGATTTCACGCTTCTTGATTTCTATCTTTGGAGCTATCTGCAAGGCAGAATATCGTGAAAAATCAACGAGCTACATTTTCTCCAGCAAAAATTCAATCATACCTGCGCCACTGTTAAATTCAATATGCGTCCATAAGAATTTGAGAAAAATACTGGGTTTGTCTGTCCGCCCAAATCTATACCACTTTACACACATGTTGTAGAACGCAAAATCCCAATACTGATTGGCCATGATTTCTAAATGAATAAAGGTAGGTAAATATTGATTTCAGATTTGGATATCTCGAAACAAGCTAGCCTGAAACGATATATCACATGACCCACTTGCCATTACAAATTCTCGAGCAAATTCCAAGATGGCTGCCATGATTCTCATCTCCCGCATCTGTTAACGCAGCATTCCCGTTACTTCTAGGAGCATAAAGAATTTCTGCCACGCGGTTATCTTTTTTATCTGTTTGTCGACAATTGTACCGTCAGTATAGTTTCACTCCTTATATTTCATCATATTTTTTTTGTGGACATAGCGGCCCGTAACGACCCTACACAAGTAATTCTTTGTATACGCTAAAATTCTAGTCAGGTTCACTATGTAATTTCACCGGAATTTTGTGGAGAGTTTCAAAACTGAACATTTCTTGAAAACTTTTAGGATAAGCAATAGGAAAAACTGTTTCCACTTTCTACGAGTCCTACGTGAACCCATCTTCGATTTTACAAAATGGCTGACGTGAAAACAATTTTCGTTAATTCTTAGCTTTTAAAGAACATAAAAATATAATTTTGACAGGTAAACATACATTTTCATTGCTAAGGAATTCAATGGTATCGAAATAAATAATCTAGATTAAACTACAAATTATGTTGATTTATTCCCAATCTTTTTATACAAATTTCCTGACACGAACAACATAGAGTTTAATGTTCTTAATAAATTTGTAGCACAAAGGAGTCTTTACATATCATAATTATTTTCATCTTGATATGGTGCCATGTATAGTTGAATGAGATTTATTTGATTTACAATATAAATTTATTTATATTCGATTTTATGTTTATATAACGAAAGAAAGTGAAAAAAGATGTTAAACGTTTCTTTTCAATGCTTAGTGTATTGCCTATCTTCGCAACGAAGTTCACGAGTTTCTCGTTAGATGTCGCTACTGTACCAAGGCTCTTTTAAAGGTATAAACTTAAATGAAAGTTTTAGTAATCACTTCCCAAAATGTATGAACATTATCCAGATAATATAAAAATAATTGAACATAAAGAAGAAAGTGCTATTAAAGAACAAACAAGAAGAAAGTATAGCTGGAGAGAAACTTTCTGTTCCAGAAGAGAAGGAAGAAGATCGAACATCTTTAAAGGAATTGTATAATCAGAGTGGTTTTAATACAGATAATTTGAAGAGATGTATAAGCAGGCTCTAATCAATTATAAAGATGGAAAGTTGATAAATGCAAGGAATATCTGTTTAGAAACACAGCATATCATTGACAAATATA
>JAGDQP010003866.1:134-25043 GCA_022664845.1 Lepisma saccharinum | reverse complement strand
ACATTCAATTGATAAGTCAAGGAACTTGAAGAGACATGTCAGGAAATTATGTGTAGAGAAAATATAATGTTATATTTTACCCTCTAAATCAATAACCTTATTTTCGTTTTCTTAATTTCCGTTTAAAGGAGACGCTATTATAGTTCTGCCTAAAAGCATCGCAGTAGTTCTTATAATAGTGGCTCTGCGCGTTTGTCGCCCACACTGCGGGGAGCAGATTTGGGGCACTTTTATAGCTGAGTTAGCACTTAGCACTGCGTCCGAACTCGATAAAGAACCAGAAACGACCTGAGATTAAAACCACAAGATTTGTTGTTTTGGGGACTCCGTAGCAACTATAAATCGAGAATATTCATACAAAGAGATAAGAGACACATTACAATCTTCAGTTCCATACTTTGTCTGTGTGTCCTCAACATTCGTACGTTCACTGCCGCACTCGCAAAGATCGGTGAATGATAACTTATTTGTTCTGCAAGAACACCTTGCAGAAGAGCAGTCTATTTTGCATTGACAACTAACCATCTCAATTATTGCCTTTGGAGCTGGTAGGGCATCTGTCATTTTTTGCTTCAGCTGGCCATCCAAATCTTTGTGATTGCCATTCTGCATTGGATCCAGCTGAGATTTCTGCAAATCAATGTTAGTCTGTCCCCACACACTGGCTTGGATATGGACTTTGAGGACATGTTTTAGAGTTCCAGGTGTAGGAGGTAGCTTGTCACTTTCTGCGATATGCTTGCAGAATAGATGCCGTCACAGTTCGATGATATTGTTGATGTAGATGCCTTTGGGAGAGTAAGCTACACAGACAAAGCTAGCAAGACTTGAGAACATACTTTCGGTCACTTCTGCCTCTGTTGAAAGCATCTGCAGAGAACTGAGTACATCTGGAGTTGCTTTTATGAAAGCTTCCAGCCAGTTTGCTTTCCCTATATGAGAACCTTCCAGTGAGGTCAGCGCCATGAACGTATGGAAGACTGGCGACGGCTTTGCTCTTTCTGCCCCTAGGGCTCTCATCATTGGTTCTATGTCGATCACCCCAGAGCTCATTGAAATCGACGTACCGTATTCTTCAGCATGAGGTCATAGTTAGCTATAACTTACAACAGGACATCAGTATCTGGGAGAAGAAAACCATCTGTGCATTCGTTGGGTTTCGTTGTGTTGCCAGGACAGCCTGGTAGATCAACAGTGTTTCTGCTTCTTCATGATTGTTCTTGGCGAACACTAAGTCTTTGTTGCTCCTAGTACACCCTGAAGAAGAAGTGATGATCAGTTTTTGTGATGAACTTGTCTTTACAGCAAGATAGTTTGTTAGGGCAGCCTTTTGTCTTGTCATGTGAAAGAAACCTGTTCCTTTTGGGATATGTTTAATCTTTGTGTCATCTCTGACCTGATACTGAATTGGTGTTTTTCCTTGCCTTCTTTTATCACTGGTAGCACCCTTGAGAGAATCTTCCCTGTATATATCAAACACAAGGATTATTTCATCATAACTTCCTGTAAGAGACATAAGCCTGTCATTGAAGCAGGCACTGAGATCTTTGACTGTCACCATCGTTGCTGGTTTCTTGGCCATCTTCTGCAAAAGAACCATCCCATCTACCAGGGCTATCTTACGACTTGGAGCATCTGATGTGGTGTCCATCTCATCCTCTGGCTGCACATCTTCCTTTGGAGTTTCTGCTGTTGCCAACTTGTTGAGGAGACTGATCAGCTTCAACTTGTCAATTCAAAGGGCTCTTCGTGTCATAGTGAATTCGTGGTTCCCAGGCAGATGATGCACCTGTTACGTCCATTTCAGATATTCCTCTTTTGAATCCAGTTTCTTGGGCACGTGTCTACAGCTAGCTAATGCATGTGCATAACTGTCCCAGGCACGTTGGATTTGGTCGTTGTTAATTGCATTTGTATAGCAACTACGATGGTAGACTGCCTGATGTGCACAGAGTGCGTCTTTCCAGCTGTTAATTCGTCGATGGAATCAACATACTTGCCATCTTGCAAACTGGCCCTCTCTGCTACTACGTCCACAATGCGCTGGTAAGACTGTATCCGGGGATATTGCACCAATTTCTTCTTCTCATCGGAAGACTGACACATTATACATAGCTTCCAGTTCGCAGGTGCCTACTCTTGACGAATTACTTCAGCAGCTTGTGGTTTGTCATTCATGTTCAGACCCTGCAATCATAAAAACACAACATAAATATGTTATTGCTGTCATAAAAATAATATAGCTTAAAATCTACAAAACGCTTATTAAAATAAACAAGGTTGATTGAGCGGTCGCTTTTAGTCCCGAAAATGTATGTTCACCTGTCAAAATTATATTGTTATGTTCTTTAGAAGCTAAGATATCAATGAAAAAAAAAATTTACGTCAGCCATTTTGTAAAATCCAAGATGTCGTCCATGTAGGACTCGTAGAAAATGAAACATTGTTTTTCTTATTGCTTATATTATAAGCTTTCAAGAAATGTACACATTTCATACTCTCCAGAAAATTCCAGCGAAGTTATAAATCAAAACACAGTGAACCTAACTATTGATTCAAAATATCAACACCTGATAACATTATACTGTATTTCAGTGCTCAACATATTACTAACATTTGAAACGCCGTCTCCAAAGGAGATATATATGAGTGTGGCTATTGTTGTCATGATATAATGAATGAAGACTCTATCCGAAATGCAAAGTGCTGAAAATAGACAGCACATAATACATCTAACTTTTGCTTAGTCTTTTCTTTTCTGTGTAATGGTAACGATTTCGCTTAGTCAGTTCTGGAGAGGAAATAAACATAGTTCCCTCCTCTTTCAGAATTCATTCATGTAGTGATTGGTAGATACAGATAGAGAGAGAGACGCCCCTCCCTTTCTGAAACTTTCCTAATTGACCAAAAGCACGAGTTACAAAACTAGAAAATAATTTCAGTAAATAATATTAAGCATTACAGTTACAAAAGTTAGATACATATGAAGTGCACACTCCAATTAAGTGAGAACATATCTAATATTCTTCAGTTATGGCCTCAGAAAACAAGATTCAGGTATTGTCGAGAAAAGACGAATGTAGCGAATAGTTAAATTTCAGTTAATTCGACTCCTAGTTGCGGAAACATATAGGGTCTACATGTTTGACACGGAAAGATTTATAGTAGAAGTGAAGGGAAAAGGAGTACTTATGGAAAATAAGTAGCAGTGAATTTTATTTATTTCTTGAACGATCTCCAGATACAGCCCAGTTTCGACCATTTCACTAACAAGGGAAAGGTTTTAGAAGGAATCAGCCTGTCCTTATTCAAGGTACCATCTCAGAATTTTGCTGGTATGACGGAAGAAAACTAGGAAAACCTCAATCAGCATTGCCGGCACCGGAAACCGAACCCAGGTCCGTCCCATTACAAGCCAAGCACTCGATTGATTGCTTTATCTCGTCGAAATATGCACTGAAGTGTTAAAAGTCATTGAATCCCTACCTATTAACGTGTGGTACCCCATCAAGCACGGCGAAGTTCAGCAACTCGAAGTGACAGGGGCGCGACAAGTCGCTGGTAGTCCGATGGAGGTATATGCAGCCATGCAGTCTCGATTGCCGTCTACAATACGGCGGTTGTTACAGTTGGAGGATCCTGGGCACGAATAGCCCAGATTGCTCGATCTGTTTCGTGTTCGGAAATCTAAGGGGCCAAATCATGCGTTGGAAGTTAACTGAATCTTACTCAAACCAGTCGCGTACCATTGCTGCCCCGTGTCATGGCGCATTGTCATCCCGGAAAATCCCATTGTTTGCAAGGGATAAAGGGCTGATGATGGTCACCAAGAAGTTGAACATAGCGCTGACCGGTCAGTGTCCAGTTAAAGCGGACCAGAGAACCCAAACTATGCCAGGTAAACACACACAGTACCATGACGGCGCTACCATCAGCTTGCACAGTGGTTCACAACTTGAGTCCATGGTGCATGAAGTCTGCATCACTCGCCCAATCAACATGTTCCCAAGCCCATGTGAGTTGCCGCCGCCGATGGGCAGCGGTTAGTAGGGGCACACGTGTCGATCATCGGCTGCAGTGCCCCATGGAGACCAAATTGTGCTGCACTGACCTCTGAGATACGTTCCTGGGACGTCCTGCATCGATTCCTGCTGTCGGATCACGCACTTTTGCTTGTCTATTTGCCCAGACGTCGCCGGTCGGGGTCATTCAACACCCGTTGGCGGCCACTGCGTTGTCTCTGATTGTTCGTAATACCTCCAATGTGGTACTCACGGTCCACCCTTGACACCACGGACCGAGTAAAGTTCAGTGTCCGGATGACTTCCGAAATCCCGCACTCAAACGCCGATAATTCCCGTCGGGTTGCCATCACCACGGTACACGACGTTTCACTGTACTCACAGAAGGCCACACTGCAACTGCTTTGCGCCATTCGACCAGTTGGCCGCGGTGTTATCGCGCCGTCTACTCGTTTCTCCCTTTATTCCATGACTTTTGGCACTTCAGTGTATAGTACCAGAGAGAGAGATGGAACAAGGGTCGGCCACGATTTTCAGTTTGGAGGGTGTAAATCCAAAGTTACGTCGGGGGTGGGGGGTAAGTAGAGCTTTGCGGGATTTCTATCGATTTTTAGCAGTAAAATAATTAAAGTTGGGGTATATACTCGACAATTTTGAGGTGTGATGCATAACATTTCTGTGCAATGTGAAAGTAAAAAAATCTGGACAAACTTGCTATAATAGCAACGGCGCGAGTGTTACTCTGAATTGAATGCTGTCTATCGGAGCTACCGTGGCCAAAGTGCTTACTGTCTTTTATCCCCATGTGCATAAGTTCAAATCCACGAACTGTCGTAACTTTTACTTTTTCTCAGCTACGTCGGAACAATCAAATTTCGTTCTCTACCAGTGGCTAATGAAGTTCACATTCAAGGTAACAGAAATTATGGTGGCGTTAATTAGCAAATGCGAATATTCAAATAATGAAAAAAAGGATAAAGGTAACAAGGACCAAAACTATTACTGAAAATCATCAGTAAGAATTTTTTCGAACGGCCGAAACGTGCTGCTGAGCTTCTAAGAACGGGGCCTACAGTTTCTGGTAAACTGGGTTCCGAACCAATCCATACAATAAACCCCACGGACTTGAATTTGTAATTATTTTTTCTTAAATATAAAGTATATGTCGTTTTATGGCCCTGTATGTGTAGTCTCGTACCCTAGTATGTCAGTCTCGTGCTCTACTCTAATATCTAGTGTGTGTAGTTATAAATGCAAATAAGACATATTATTTTGGTTTTATATAACAAATTGAAAGTGCACGTCAATTAATGTTTTACTTTTTCACTTCATGCATAACATTCTACCTGCATTGCATAGTCGTTACTTCCGCTAACCATAGTATCAACATACTCTTTACTTGCGACCCCCTTACACACACACACACACACAGAGAGAGAGAGAGAGAGAGAGAGATATTTCACGTAACATCAATCTCCCGAATGATTTTTTGATAATTACGATCATGGTTATTTTGCTCTTACGTTTCCAGGGTACAGAAACTATACTACAAAATTATCTGTTGGAGAGGCTTCTGTGTAATGTTACATGTTAGTTTTACTCTTTGGTGCGCGTGGCGACGGATTCGTGGATTTAGGGGCCAAGAGAATGGAGTGGTGCGGAGACCACTTAATCAGAATCTGTAGTTCCTGTCCTTTCAAACTCAGTAATTTGTTTCATCGGTTCTTAACAATGTTCTCGCTGATGATGTTCAGTAATACATTAGGCCTAGAACAGTTACTGGATATTTGTGAGAATGCCGCCGCAAGCTTTAACTCCTGTCGCTCCGAAACTACGCATACTTCAAACTTTCTTCAAAGGAACTTTCTTCTTGTTTTGATATAAATAATTTCCTCCCAAAATTTGCATCATTCTGTGCTTGCCCTAATAACCCATTTAATTCTTTGACAATAACATTCTTATACTCATTTCGACCTACGTCTAGTCGTCTACCTCAGAAATATTCAGAATCCCCTACTTCCTTTGGGAAATCCCTTGCGCGCCCATTGCGGAAGTTTGAAATCTACATTTTCAAAGTGAGCAGGTTTAAATCCTTTCATGGCACCACGCCACATCGCTTCTTTGTTCGTTGTGTTAGAAATATGAATCTCTAAAGTTCATTTTTGTATGCTTTCGGCAGCATGTACCTCCGAAACTATGCACATTTCGAAAAGTTGTCAGACGAACGTCCGTCTTGTTTTAATGTGAGAAATCACCTCCACAAGTTTGTCTGTATTATTTTAAAACACCCTGTATATTGAGGGTGATTCTGTAAAACCGTAACAGGACGGTAATGCAACAACTAGTGCTCAGAAATCTTTTAAACAAACAAACAAACAAAAAAAAACATTCGTACCAAAGTGCATGTGCGGAATAATATTGTGATGCTTCTGAAACTGCTTAAAATTTCATGTTTGTTTCAAGGAAAGCAAAATCAACTATTGTTTCAATTTAAAATTTTGAAGTTCCTCCCCTGTAGCAGTATTCCCGGGAAGCCCCTGTTCTCGAATATTTTACCGTTTCATTACACACATCCACTTTAGTTTCGAAACTTTATTAACCTTTGAGTTACAGCATCTGGAATGTCACGAAAATCCATGTTAATTTTGACCATAAATTTGTCTACGCTTGTTTTAACGGGAGCAAAATCCAGCCCTGTTTCTATTTATAACTTTGAAGTTTCCTTCTCGTAGAGGTATTCCCGAGAAATCCCTGCTTTCACAAGCATCATCATATGATTCTACACACCCACTTTGGTATGAGCATTTTTGGTTTCAAAGATTTTTAAGCACTAAGAGCTGCGTTATGACTGTTACTGTTTTAAAGAATCACCCTGTATAAGATTATCTATTTATTTTTAAATTCTGTTAAGAAAGAATAAACTGAAGAACGCATTCTATCACTGAAGATTAATTTCAGGTGACGTTAAGGAAGGAACATTCTTTGTTCCTTTTATTTTTTTATTTTCCTTCCCTTTCAACTATTGATACCGAGCCGCCGTAGCTCAGTGGTGCCGGTCCGGGTAGTCGAGCTGGCTAGTGCGCTCGTCTGGCGACTAAAGGATCGTGGGTTCGAATCCAGCTTCGGGCATGGATGTGATTTTAAATGTGTTGTCCGTAGTTAGGATAAATAAGATAAACGCAATCTAAAGGTCCAAATGGTATAAATAAATGTAGTGTAACAGGAAGTTAAATAAACGAGATTTTTTTTAAAAGAAAAGTGGTAAAGTGTTAGCGTAGCATCCTGGGTTCGATCCTAGCGGCCGTTCATCCTGACTGAGGTTTGTCTATGGTTTTTCCTCTGTCATAGCAAGTAGTAAATTCCGGAATGGCACCTTCAACATAGGCCTGGCCAAATCCTTTCACCTTCTATCTCGGTATGAACCGTAGATGCCTAAAGGCCATAAATAAAATTCAATTCAATTCAAACATTGATATCAGCTAATTCACACCAAGTTGCCCTAAAGCCATTTCCTTCTGTTTTATTGATCGCTGAAGCACACACCCAGAGCGAGCAACTACAAATAACTTCTTATCACAAAATAAATTGATGATTAGTTTAGCAAACCTAAATATATCACATTTAGGGTCAGTTCTACAATCGACGGCTAAGCTTCTGTCCAGGGTTAAGTTGAGGCAAAGTCTCATTTTGCGTACTTTTAGTCGCCAAAATGTGACTTGGCCTCAACTAACCCTGGCCAGAAGCTTAGCCGTCGATTGTAGAACTGATCCTTAATCGTTCTAGATTGGCAAACAGCATCATTGAAAACACCACCAGAATGTTCTATGTGTTTGAGTAAAAAACCCTTGGCATCAAGATGACGTCACAGATAGAGATATGCACGGATTCGGATATCCGCTATTATCCGCGCCAATAACGTCTTTGCGGATACATTTTTATTTTCAGTGTGGATTGCGGATGTGCTTCTCTAAGTTTGGCAATTTTCTTGTGAAGAATCTGCACTAGAGGAGATATTAAGTAAGTGCAGTATTCGTTAATTTCATAATATGTGTCTGCATGAGTTTTTTCCATTTTCTTAAAGTGCAGTTGAATATTAATAGAAAACTAATAATAATAGATTAGCAATTTATCATGTGACAACTTTTTTATATCACATTACATTATGTTATAGAATAAATAAGCTCTGAAGCTGATATAGAATAAAATCTATGTGAGATTTTGTGTTTAAAGTAATGGCGGATGCGGATAGCGATGTTCCGAACGCGGATGTGGATAGACGAGATAAGGATACTGCGGATGCGATTTTCTATATCCGCGCAGACATCTAGTCATATTCCACGCTGAAGTCAAGAAAGTTATCGGATGGTAAGAACTTATAGCGTGGTGTGTGAAAGAAGGAGGGGAGGCGGAACAAATATCCTGTTCCTGTCCAGAACTGACTAAGAGAAACTTCCGTGTAAGGTGGGTGGACTTCATTGAGCATGAGCAATACAGCTATCATCCAATTCTTACCACAGAACCCGATGACTGCTTTCAATAGGCAACCGCCGGGTAATCAGACTATTTATTGCTCCGAACTGTTACCCTTTCACCTCTTTTGAGACGCAATTTTAGGAATTAAGGGGACATTTTCCGTTTTAAATTGTTATAAAATAACATATATATCGTTATTATTTTTATTGAAAAAGTGATAATGATGCTATTTATAACGTTTCTAAATGATTTTTCTAGAGAGTAATTATTAATTAATTAATTAAATAAGCATTTTTGTTTATACTTTTCTACTAAACTAATGAAGCAGGAACATCGAATCTAAAATATATGATTCCCTACACCTTCCTGAGTGACATGAATAATTTCGCAAAGTTTCTTTTGCATTATATGAACTTTAATGCGCTTTTCTCTGAAGAGGTGCGCAGTTCAATTGCAACAGTTTTATGCAAAATAATGTAACATTGATTTTCTACTTTTTATTATATCGTAATGCCCAGCGTGTATTACGAACACGTGGACATTGCATAAATAATAACATACATATTTATAGAACAAACATGTGATCATGTAAGTAAACAAGTCATTCATACGCACAGGAGCAGACGACGGTTAACTCCATAAACTAACACCAGATGGAGCAAATAACGGAAGATAGAGGGAGCTGGAGTCAAGGATGACAAACAAGAGGGCCACCCCTACATACACCTTTAAAAAGGACCTGTACAGAGCAAGGGGCATCACTCGTTTCCCCTGGGTGGTCAGCTCCTCTCCTTCAACCGTTCGCAGTTTGCTAAGAAACTGGAACATCCTAGTACGTAGTTCGCCAAGGAACTGGTACAACCACCTGACACGTAATTCGCTAAGGAATTGGTGTCATCCGCACACGTAGTTCGCCAAGGAACTGGTGTGTACTCTTACCTTAATATTCTCCTGTACGCAGTTCGCCAAGGAACTGGTACAACTTCCCGACACGCAGCTTGCTAAGGAAGTGGTGTCATCCTATTCTCCATAATCTCTAACTGATCACTCTTAAGAATAAGACATCTTTGTAATCATTTATACTCAGATAACTGTAAATTGTATTCTTCGGGACGGTAATTTTATTAACTTTGTTCTTGTACATAAATAAAGTGTTGAGGGCTAAAAAAAATCCCGTATATCTTTGACTTTACCAATTCAAAACTAAAGGGAACATTACGATATTAAAATGGTGCATTTATTTACCATTTAATATATATCATTGCAAAAAGTGAAAATTGCTTTTCTTTTGCAATAGTTGTTTACTTTAAAAAGTATCCCCATTCCCAAAAAAAGTAAAAAGTTTGTTACATTAGTCAATCATTCTGAGTTCCCCACCGTTCACTAGCGCCGCCATGGGAATCAGATGCGAACTGCGACGACATTTGCCTATAACGACAGGAGAATTTCAGTGGTACTCACTCTGTTTTTACTGTTCGGTGCGTTATTTTTTCTCTGCTGTGATGGGTAAAACTAGAAGACCTCTATCACAAACTAAAAAAAGGAGTAAACATTCACAAGCACGTCGTTTATATTGGCAAAGGCGTAAACTCGAGTGTGTTGATGTAAATGCGATTACAGTGAACTTGGAAGATGCCGTAGTTCAACATATCGTTAATTAAGACAATAGCTCTTCGAGTGCTGCAAAGGAAGATTACATCGCTAAAGAACCTAGCAGCTCTTCTAGCAACTTACAACAGGAAGATAACGTTAATAATATGTAAGCATCTTTAATTAGTTGATTGTTTGGCATTGTACAAACAAACAGAAAATACGATAAGATGGAGCATATTCCACAACGCTTCAAATTCATATATACGGCAGAAAATATGAAATATCTGCAATTGGAAATACGTAGAGTGTCTCATTTCAGTATTGACAGAAATTGTCATGACGTCATACTTAGCTAGTTGTAGCTACTTGTATATAATGACAAATAAGAGTGACAAGAAGCAGCTTATTTTCAGTTGCCAATTTAGTGTATTGGTAGAGTGTCGGAAAGTTAATCCGAAGGACCTGGGATCGAATGCTGGTCTAGTTTTGTTTATTTATTTTTTCTTTACGGAAAATAACTTTTCTCTTATATATATATATATATATCATATTCAGCCGTTTTCTATCCACTGCTGGATGAAGGCCTCCCCCTTTTCTTTCCACATATCTCGGTCTGCTGATATCCTCATCCATGTAGCTCCTGAAAAACGCTTGATTTCATCTACCCATCTTACATTTGGACGTCGTCTCGCTCGTTTCTTTTCTTTAGGAATCCACTGTAGTACATTTGTCGTCCACCTTCCATCTGTTCGTCTAGCTATGTGACCGGTCCATCTCCACTTCATCTTCTTCGCAGTCTTGATTACATCCTCTACCTTTGTTTATGCGCGAATCCATTCATTTCTCTTCCTGTCCCCCCTGGTTATTCCTAGCATGCACATCTCCATTGCTCTTTGTGTGACTCTCAATCTTTGAGTCGTTTGCGCATTCAATGTCCAAGTTTCGCAGCCGTACATCATTACAGGTAAGACACATTGATTATAAACTTTACGCTTCAGACACATTGGAAGTTTGCTTTTAAAATAAAGTGTAGTCTTCCAAAAGAACTCCACGCCATTTTACATCTTCTATTTATTTCATCAGTCAACTTTGCATTCGAGCTTAAAACATCGAATGCAAAACATCGAATATATATATATATATATATATATATATATATATATATATGTATACAGGGGTTGGACAAAAATCTAAAAACACGTCATACAGGACACTTAAGTGTGGCCCGCCACTGTACAACACGTGTTGCGGTTGCCGATCGTGTTTTGTTTTCAATGTGTCATGTGGACCTTCCTCTTCCGTCAGCAGTACCCAGTTCACCTGTGAGTGTCGTGGTGTGCAAGTGGTGCGGTAAAATGGGCGACCTGACAGACTTCCAAAGAGGCATGATTGTTGGTGCCCGTCTGGTTGGAGCTTCAGTGACAACAGTGGCGACCATTGTGGGGGTATCGACAGGCACTGTGTCCAATGTCACGAGGGCATACACAATGCATGGGCAAACAACGTCTGCAAAGCACAACAGTGGTCGAAAGACAATCCTGTCCAATAGGGACAGGAGGGCATTAAAACGGATTGTAGCAGCTAAAAAGCAGACGACTGCAATGAAATTACGTCTGAACTCAATTCCGGCCTACAGAACCCGGTTTCATCAAAAACAGTGCGACGGAAACTTCATAAAATGAAAATTCATGGCAGGGCCGCGATCGCCAAACCTCTGGTCACAGCAGTAAATGCGAAGCGGCGTATCCAGTGGTGCAAGGACCACAAGGAGTGGACGCTTGATCAGTGGAAACACGTAATGTATTCCGATGAATCGACCTACACCTTGTTTCCAACAACCGGTCGTGTTTACGTATGGAGAACACCGTCGCAGGCCTATGATCCAGACTGTCTGCGCCCAACTGTAAACATGGGGGTGGTTCTGTTACAGTATGGGCAGTGATGTCGTGGTTTTCTGCAGGTCCCATCATAGCCCTGCATTCAATGATGAATGCTAAGGCGTATGAGGCCATTTTGGGGGACCAGGTTCTACCCATGGCCCACACATTGTTCCCGGATGGTGGGCATCTATCAAGATGATTTGGCACCCTGTCACGCTGCAAAAACGGTGCAATCAGGGTTTGAGGAGCATGACCAGGAGCTATCACACCTCCCCTGGGTCCCACAATCACCAGATCTAAACATCATTGAGCCATTGTGGTCTGTGTTAGAAAGGCGTGTTCGGTCTCATTACCCTCCACCATCATCCCTTAAGGAACTGGAGCATGTTTTGGAGGAAGAATGGTACAACATTCCACACACCACGATTCAGGAGCTGTAAACATCCATTCCACGTCGGATCCAAGCTGTTTTGGACGCAAAAGGAGGCCCCACACCATACTAGGTATGATTTTCACACTTTTTCAAACTTAGATTTTTTGTCCAACTCCTATATATATATATATATATATATATATGCATTAGGAAATTTAATAAAATTAGTGACCAAGGGCACTTGGAGGTTAGGTAAGGTCTGGTACGGTGTTTTATTTATTGCACACACGGTTAAATCGTGGAATCCCTTAAACTAAGGTTTTAATGAATTTAGAACTTGCGTTAGCAACAAAACAGTGACAATGATTTTAATGTAAGAGAGAGAGTTCCGATTCACATAACAACTCGGAACATGTCACTGTCTACTGCAGGAACCAATAAGATAACAGGAATCGCTACGGTTGTGTTTTTTCGGGCGCAAATTCTAATCATGCTACCGGTTCAAGAAACTTCCTATAATATAGAAACAACTGACATAAATGGCAACACTGATACTTTTAGACGTGACTCAAAAGGAACCGTGGAATTCAATACAGACTGAATCGGAATCAGAATGGCAAGACAAAACATGACAAGAACTGTAATGAAATGAATCAACAGGAATATGCGCGACAGGAACAAGCGCGAAACGGAATTAGAGCTACAGGAACAAGCGCTAAACGGAATTAAAGCGACAGGAACAAGCACGAAGCGGAATTAGAGCGACAGGAACAAGCGCGAAACGGAACTACAGCGACAGAAACAAGCGCGAAATGGAATTAGAGCGACAGGAACTAAAGCAAAAGTTTTGCTCTTATTCAGTTTTGTGCTTATTCTTTGACCCCTATAAAAGCAAGAGTACTGTGCCGTACCGGAAGTGTTTCCAAGTGGGCTCTCCTTAAAGAGAAGCCTTTCCAAATAATTCTGAAATATCTTGCAGGCGGAAGGGGCGGGCAATTAACACAAATGATCAAATTATATCTAATTAGATGCGAGCTGCTTTGGGTTTGAATTTCGTTTTATGCTTTCTAGGTACTTGATACTCTTGATTATAGCTGAATTAACTTTGGAGGGTTATTGTTAATGTGATATGGATAATTTTGTGAAACATGCTTAGCAGTGGATATACCGTGACCAAAGCTTTGGCTGAAATTGATAAATTTTATCTCAAGGTAAATCATTGAATATTAGAAGATTTGCAATATATTCTTAATGGCAGAGATAAAAAGAAAGTTAAATAAAGTGCAGTTGACTGAACGTTAAATTTTCATAGATAAGGTTTGTTCGTGATTCATTTTACATTAGTCCATATTGTGTTTCTTTGTTACTTATAGGGTATCTACTTTCGCACAGTACAAGGATCTGGAGGTGGAAGGTATTTTAATTCTGCTAGGTTAGGTTAGCGCACCTTTTACGAGTGGTGGATCCCCCATAACCAAGTGACGGTTTCTATATTCGGTTAATTAGGGCTATGATAGGACAACAAAAGTAATGCCTGTTTAAGGTAAGATGTTGTATTACTGACCCATAACGAAAGAAAACAGTTTTGTAGATCGAAACTTGCAATATTTGTTCTTTTTCTCACCTCACAACTTAAGGTGTGACGACCACAAACGCGTTTTACCGATACTATTTCTTCACTAGCAGCACCACCAATCAATCCACTTCTATTTATCCAGTACCATGCAAATCGTCCCACACATTATTTTTCATGCTTTTTCCACTTGGAAATTCGCAAACGGTTTCTTTTACGTCGTATTTATTCATTTTCAAATTCTACACACTTCACTGACAGGGTTAGGTTATTTGGTTTATACCTTACATTAACAACTTCCACGACCCTGCACGTGAATGGCAAAGCATGGGAAAGAACAAAAGATATTAGATACTATTATAAGTGAAAGATATTATTTCAGTCAAAAAATGCAAAAATTAAAGATGTGATGAAAAAAAAAATTGTGTGTATGTGCAATGAAATGATGTTAGGCCTAATAACAGTAATTAACGAAATTTACCTAATCGGTTTTCGCTCGCAGATACTATCACGACAGTATTTCTGTGATTTGTGTTCGCATATAACCTGTTTTTGCGCTTCGTGGGAATTTAAATATAAAAATATTTTATTCACATGCGAAATCTTTCAAGAAAATGGCCTAGACTACTAATTTCAAGTGTTCACGTGTAGAATGCAGAATGTCAAGGAAAATCAAGGAGTGATGTGAGTGGAAGAGCGCAATGGAGAAAGACGTCTTGTAAGCAAATCCTCTTCAGAACAAGTAGGTGAGTGAGAGAACAGCACAAGAGCCAAAAAATACAGTCGCCACTTGCTAGAAACCTTTTCTGACAACCCAGAGAAAAGGGGGGTACTGACGCCGGAAAAAAACAGCATAAGAGCCGATCATATAAAATGCACTTTCCGGTCGCGTCCCAGTGAAGCCTCGTCCCACTCCTCCAACCGATGATTTACTTCCCTGAAGAAGGGAACGTGAACGTCACATTCAAACGGGCTAGTGGGTAACACTCGTAAAGAGTCGGTTTCAGTGACACTTAAACTGAAAACTGGCAAGCTGAACCTTCTCAGCGATGTCACTCGAGAGCTAAGACACAGTTTCACCAGATTGGGTCATCACCCACAACCACGCATCGGACGAGGCATCAGACAGATACAGCAGAAATAATTTATATGAAAATTAATATATTATACTAGAAGCAACGCAATCACCGAAGCGTAAGAAGTATAGCAAATAATAAAAAATAAGTTAAAACGAAGGAAAGGAAGGGGGGAGAGAGAGGATTTCCGGCCCCACCTGAGGAGAGAACTTTGAGAACAACCCACGCCACAGCACAGAAAGGTGCCTGAGTAGCGCTAACCTCCAAGAAAACGGCCATCAGACTGAAGGCGAAAAGCTAAAGGTTATTGATAGACACACTTAAAACGCAGAGATTAAAACTTTGAACTTTCAACGTAAATATGTGGCACAACTACATATCGTGGAACACGTTAAAGCATAACATTGCGAGGACATTTAAAAGTACTTGAACTATACAACGAACCGTATACTACAGTGGAACCCGTGACGGTTGACTACACCAGCGGCATTCGTCGTATTCTGGCAGAAAGAGAAGGATTAAGAGGAACTAAAATTCTAGTAAACTACCTATCTGCCAGAAGACAGCAATATCGTCACCTAGTGTTCAAGGTCACTGTAGTAAATGTACCAAATTTCAATAACACGAATTCAACCCGTTCATTAAAGATTTTAAGAAAACTCAAAGCATTGATCAATTTAGAATAATAATAGGTTACGTGCATTCACTTTAACGAAAGCAAAGTTACGATTCGTAGCGATACTTGCATTGCAGACAGCAGTTTGCCTTCAAAACATACATAACACCTTCGTGCAAAACGCATAACTTATTCAAATCTTAAATATTGAGTTACTTCTACTTAATAAAGCTTTCGCAGTGAAAATTTATAAACCCTTTTTACTCAGTTTATTTCAATAAAGTAACATATTTGGTTTAGCTACGAACACACAGAGTAACATTTTGTTCTAGGTTAGGTATTACAAATTTACTCTGAAAAAAAAAAAGAAAAAAGTTATTTCTGACAAGTATGAATATACATGACTTAAAGAATCCCGACAGATCGTAGTTTCGATTTGGAAGAAAAGAAAATTAAATTTCATCTGCTCTGTCTAATAATATGTATCTGATTTGAAACCAGTTGGATAGAAATAAGGTTTCACAAAACGAGTTCACATTTAGTAATTCAAGTCCAAATCCTTATTTTTCGAAATAATTTGCAAGTCAATGCTTTTTATATGAACATGACTTCACATAAGTTCAGTTATAATAAACAATTCGAAATTCTGACCCATTCTTGAACACTATATGAAAATTTACAGTTGACGTTGGGTTAGTTCCATTAAAAGCACTTTTCTATTGAGTTCCAAACAGTAAGTAAGGCAAGTACAAGGCGGATAGAGTGAAGCTCTATGCACCTGATCTGTCATAACAAACAAACTTCAGTGTTTGAACAAAATTCTGTAATAATGGTTTAAATTCTTTACACATGTTTAATTTAGAACAAGTCTTATTCGTGTCAGTTGTTCGAATATTCTACGGAAAAAATTTAACATGTTAAGGATCGAAATAAACTAACGCCATCTACCACTGAAACCTTACCGAAGGAAAAACTATAGTGAACTTTCTCGAAACTCAACATATTTTTGTAGAAGTAGCTAAAAACATATTTAATGGTTTAAACAAAACATTCTAATCTCAAATGTGAGAATCCTTCAAGTAAAGAGATGGTGAGGGAGAAATCAGTTAACGGATCATAGCTATTGTATAGCGTAGCATCTTAAACATATAGTCAGTCAGCCCATGCTCACCGTACCAGCTTAGCCTTGCATGTTGAGAATTTCACCTTGTACAACAAAAACCAAAGCGAAGCAATTATGCATCTTGAACAGAATATTAAATGACAACCGAAAGCAAATTTGAATTATTAAGAAAAATTTAGTCTCAAAAGTCCAAAATCGCAATAAAAATAATGTCACAAAATTTTCAAGATGTCTTCCTTCACTAACGTCACAAGATGCATTCACGAAGAGACGAAACTTGCTCCAAGATTTGAAACTGTTATTTTTCAGCTAACCTGGTAGCGCCAAAGATGACCCTTTTTGAATTGAAACTAGATATTTATACCTGTCAGGCAACTAAAAGAATTTTAAACGCGAATACTTGATTAAGTTTTCATGGTTTTGGAAAACTGAAGTTCAGTTGCCTGTCTTAATAACTTGCCATGTTGATGTCTTCTCTCCAACGAGGACACGTCCCTTTCACTACCTACGATGACGATCGAAATGCGCATCAAACAACACGGTTAACAGATCCTGATTTCTAACCAGAAAGACCAAAATTCTCACATTTCAGCACTCTAAACAAAAGATCAAATTACCACAATTCCCTAACGTGAAGGAATTAGAAATATTAAAGAAGATTATTTACATTAATAATTATTCACAAGCAAAGCTTTACTCTGGTGGGAAGATCTGCCAATAGAAAAGAACCACATAACTAGGATGAATCATTGATTCCCTTCCATTGATAAAGGACGACACGGTTTATGCAATCAGTTGATCGGTAATAAACGGAAGATGCTTCAAAAAGTTGTTCAAGAGAAAGAAACTTTACGCCAGAATAAAGAAAGCGATAATATATAACTTTGCTCGAAAAATAATAAGCGATGGTCAAAGAGTACTAATGATCCGGAGATCAGCACAGTAAAAATCCTTCCCGGTTGAAGCTCAATATAGACGAAACAAAACTATCTGAAATAAAATGCAATGGAACGGAGCTTCAAGGTCATTACAGTCTATGTCCTTACACTTAATCACCTCTTAATTTTTCGTCACAGTCTGCAAGCTGTGCATCCGAAATTATGGAAGCAACAACATCTGAAGTACATACAGCTGAAATAGCTAATCTAGAGAAATAACCTTCTGTTGTAATCACGGCCCCTGTACTCTTAGCTTTTTCATGTAATTTCAAAAAATAATGCTTCAGATTCAGTATGCGATGGTAACTGAGGTTAGGTTAGCTTAGGTTGCGTGCAATTAAAAAAAAAGTAAAGACCTCGTGAAGTAATGCAGCAGCTCCTCAGTATATTTAACAACTTGTGGTTAATCTTCAAAACGAGAAAACATCTCTTTAAAAAATAATTAAAATACCCGGAGTTAGCAACTCTGACCATCGTAACTACTGTACGAGAACTTTACAAACCGACTCGTCACAGAAACCGAAAGAAAACCTATTTCTTCATTTTGCCAGAAAGGCTTTGTGAAATGAACACTTTCCGCTCACTTTTTAACAGTTTTTTTCCCCTTAGATATATGTGAACTCATGACTTGAACCTCTTTTTGGCCTTCAAATTTTTTCATAAAACAATTATTGTTTCTAGTGTTGCATTTGAATGGTTTACAGCCGTGGAACAAAGTTATGATGCATGTCTATAACTGAGTCCGAAAATCTCACCAAGTTCCCTAGTTTTGTCCCGAGACGGATATTTTTGTAACTCTAATCCTAATGGCAATTATTAATCCTAATTTTAGTTTTCGTTCATAAAGGTATGTTACACACAGGAGGGACATTTTTACAAATTTGGGAAATATTCTCTAAAAAATTATGTGAAAACTTATTTTGAAGTTGAATTTTTATTTTAAGGTCTGTAGGCAACTTTGCCTCCGCTCATATGGATAATATTGGGAGAATTGGTGGAATGAAGAAGGCGGGAGGAAACGGAAGAACTCCCGAGAAAATCCACGCACACGTGTTGGTCCACCACAAAATCTACATGACATGAATTGGGATCGAACCGACGACTCTTGTTTCAGCTGTGAAGTTTTTTTTTTTTCAATGAACAACCCACTTTTTCTTAAATTTTAAAATGTTATAATAGTTTTCACATCTTTTTATACCTCTCAAAAGCCTTTGATATGGTCAACCATAAACTTCTATTTTAAATAAAATGTGGTTTTATGGTATTCGGGGAGTAGCTAATAAGTGGTTGCAAAGATACCTTATGGATCGGAAGCCAGTTGTAGAAATATATGGTATTATAAGAAATGTTTACCAGAATCAAACTTCAAGAGAAAAAATAATTTCCTGTGGTGTACCCCAAGGTTCAATTTTGGGGCCCATCTTATTTCTCTCATATATAAATGATCTTGCAGTATCGTTAGAAGGCTGTGATGTTACTTTATATGCAGATGACACTAATATATTAATAATGGGTGATAATGTAAATTCACTGTTTAATAAAAGTACACAAGGGTTAAATCAACTATCTATTTGGTTGAACAACAATGGACTTATGCTAAGCACAGGAAAAACCGTAGCTCTTAATTTTCGTAACACTGCGGCACGACCTGTTAAACTGGCTCTTAACATAGGCAATAATTCAATAAACTACGTGGAAAATACGAACTTTTGGGTGGTCGAAATTAAATTTAATTTAACATGGGAGAATCACATTATGAATACTGTAAGTAAACTAAGCAGACTATGTTATGGAAGTAAGTCTGGAAGCTGCTAAAATTCTATATTATGCGCTGTTTCATTCTTGTACGAAATACGGCATAATGTTCTGGGGTAATGATACGAAAACCTTAGCTCTATTTAGATTGCGTGGTTAGAATCATAGCAGATTCTCCATGTCGAAAGCTATTATACTTATATGAGCTCTTACTATATGTAAGAAAGAATTCTAGAAACTTTCAAATAAATAGTGATGTTCATCATTACAACACTCGAAATAAGAGCGACGTCCAATTTTCTGTCACACCACGAACATATTCCACAAGAGTGTAATGCATTTAGGTGCTTCCATGTATAATGCTCTCCCATCAGCAATAAAAGATGAACTATCTTTGCGGGAATTTAGCAAGAAGTTAAAAGAGAATTTACTTATCCATTGCTTTTATTCTGTAAATGAATATTTGGATCAATGTAGAACCTAGTAGTCATTAAGACGGGATTTTGTATTTATATATATTCAAACATTTTCAAGTATAATTTATGTATAATATCACCTTGAGTAACTGTGAACTGTATGTAATTGTCTTGTCTCATTGTTTAGACAAATCCCATATCATGTAACATGAACAGTGGATGAATAAATTCAATTCAATACATTCAGGAAGATAAAACTTCTAATTTTCAGCTACTTTTAATGAAACTTTTGCTAATCTTTCCCAAATGTGCAGAAAAATAGGTCCTCGTACATTTGAAGTATGTTTGATATTGTGATATGTTACAGCAGATGTGTTAAGAAATATATTCTCTTAAACCCAGGGGTTTTATATCTTCTGATTTCGGGGGTGGAATCCCAGTTCCCAACAATTCTTCTCTGTTGCATGCATAATTCATGAAAAAGTTATAAATTTGGCTTGTGTTAATTCTGTAGACACCCTGATATTCCTCAGACATAATATTAATTATCTAAAACATTGATACGATCTCCGACAAATTAAACATAGCAATATTTCCATGAAAACACTCCCAACTTACGAAGTTAGTCGCCCTTAAACAAATCTTATTATGCATATTGTGTAAACCGGTTCTCTTTCAAGAAAATAAATTGATAATTTAAGAATCGAAGGCGAACATTTTTCATCCCGTCTGGCAACCCTAACTGTGTTACAGGTGTTTTGATATTCCGTTTCTCCCTCGTTTACTTTCTTTAGCGCTTTACCACGGCCTGATCCTGAAATGCCAAAAGGCTATAAATAATATTAAAATTCAGTGCTTAACCGATCACTTGTTCACATAGGATTTGTAATTTAACCTCAGCATGAAAGCAACAGGTTTACGGGGTTATGAGTAAATCGTATACACAAATGACAACTGAATATTCGAATAAGATGGAAGACACCACGGGTGATACGGTTACGGCCACGCTTATGATTATATAAAGCTCTGTAACAACCAGTATTAACTAAACGATTGATAGTTACTAAGTAAATGTCTCATTAGAAACAGGAGATTTCCCAGATAAAAACTTCAAAGATATAATATTAATAACCACTGGTGTTACAGACCGAAAGGCTGCCCCAACGCCATCTGTCCGTGGCTGGTGGAGCTGCGTTCACTTGAGTGACGGCCGTGGGGTCAGCTCTGCGCGTCACCTTGATTACGAACATGCGTATCAGGGGCTTTCTAGACCAAGTGGTCATCACATCTTTATTCACGTGACAGCCTTACGACGCTGGGTGGACGCCGAAAAGTGGGGTGCTCTAGCCAGGAATTGAACCCGAGACCACGCGGAGAAGGGTCCAATGCTCTAACCACTAGACTGGGAAGCCCCTACTTCAAAGATATGAAAGGGGAAAGAATAAATTCAGACCCATCTATTTTACTTCCTGTTATAAGAAAAGTACTGGAGCAAGTAATGTTTAATCTTGTAAGTTTCTTTAGAAAGAACTCCGTTCTAACTGAAGAATTCAATTCTAACAGATATATGGTAGCTAGCGAATTATGACGTCATAAGGTGGGTAGTCAAATAACTCAGGATTAAATTCTTTAAAGCGCTGGTAACTTCATATTACAGAGTTCCATAGGGCCTACTTCGGAAAATTGTAATATTGTCGTTCCGTAATTTTCAAAAAATTAAAGAAAGTGCTGGAGAGCCTGAAAAGGATAGTTAAAAGACCGCAAACTTTGAAAATATTATTATAGTTTAATATTTCTCAAAGGAAGAAACCGTATACTGTAGGACCACTTCTCTTCTTTGCCTTTTCTTTATAAATTATTTTATTTTCTTACCTTTGTGGCAGAAATCCTTTCCAATGATTATAGTGATTAGTACAACGCATAACACGATCGATTTCGCGGGAAAAGCTATCCGCATCATCAGGTGTAATGGAAAGAGGACGAGTGTGCTGATAGCTTGAAGCAGTGCCAAAATGTAAACATCCAGGCAAGGAGGTAAGGTAAGAACATGAATCATCCTTCTGCACGTGCATTGAACTCTGTATATAAATGATCTTTCTTTATGTTAAAACATTCCATCGACTCCTATGAAGACGATATGATTATCCTAAAAAGTGGGAAATGCGGAAGATTTAACTTAAAAATGCCAAAGGCTATTAATCAACTTGCTTCGTGGTTGCACTTACGTGGTCTTAATATAAACCATATGCAGCAAATTTCCAAAGTCTGCACAGTTTCCTTATTTAAACATAGAAGAAAATGATGAAGAAAGATATATGCCAAGTATTCGTTTCCTTAGAGTAGAAATAAAAACAATAACCTTAGTTGGTTAACACGTGTAGAGTACCTAGTCAAAAATTTAAGTAAATTTTGTTATGTCATCAAAGTCAGATGTTTATATTGTGCAATCTTCCACCACGCATTTTATTATTATTCTGCTGTGTTATATTTTGGGAATATCCACCTAATATGTATAACTGAGTAACAACTTATTGCTTAAAAGATAATAATCGTATAATACGTTCAAATGGAGGTTAAACTGTTGTTGTTACTCAGTTCAGGGATGTTTACAGCAGAACCGATTATTTTGTGTGTAAGAATGTACCGTATATTACATAATAGTGTGTCTAAGGATGATGTACTTTACATAGTGCCAAATGATGTACTAAGATGTTAAATATGGGGCCTCCTTCTCAACATTGTTACGGGAGTTTTATCTTGATTTCTCCAATATCATGTGACAATGATAAAATGTAATAAATTTGAATTAATGGGAGAAGTTTTGGTACTGTATTAATATTGAAAATTTCATGTATTTCAGCTAATGGATTTTGGCGTTATTCAGATATTTGCTCTACAGTATGAAATCTCTCCTGAAATTAGTGTGGAAACTTATGTCAAGTTTGTGTCCATCTACAGTAATTTCGTGGCATCCCTAAAGGTGAGTTGTCTCCCTGGTTTATTTTTGTTTTCCGTTACTTATATTTGGGTAGTCTATACCGTAATTGCTGTGTATGTGAGGGAGTATTTTTCTTCTTCACGCTGGCTGCGGATGCTGTCAGTTGTCTAAAATCCCTCCGTTTTTTTCGTTTTATTCCAAGGTATTTTCTCTTATTACAGTTTTTCGTCACACTGCTGCACGTACAACATATTGTATTATTACACTTCAGAAATACCTTAAATTTTTCCTAAATTTTGGCATTGGTACTCGCTTCTCTTGCCAATTTTCCTTTCCAACCGTTTTTTTTTTTTTTTTTACATTTCAATTTTATTTATGTCAAGTAATCTTTTTTCTTACATATAGTAATGTGTGCCGTGAGGGAATAAAATACTTCGTGTACAGGCGTTGCTTCACTATTTTTTGATTGGTGTTCGTGGTAAATGATTGCTGCGTTGTATCAGTATAAACTTCCGCTAAAGCATGTTACGTTTTCCCCAATTCCATGTCCATTATTTTTGTAAAATCTGATCGGAGTGAATAATAATGTTAACCATTTGCGATAACGTCTGAAGGATCGAAAGCTTCTATAAGGCAGCTAAATGCTTTCCGAAAAGAAAAAAAAGTTGCTTGGAAAGCTGGTTTGTTTAGATCTGCTTGCTTCCAAGGGTATCTTTCAGATGCAGTTACACGTATGCAAGTTTTCCTGTTGTGTATGAATTGAAGGACTTTAACTTTACTATCCGCCGACGTTAGTGGAGAAATGGGTGTTTGTTGATGCTGGGTAAAGTGTTCTGTGATGAAGTTTCATGTCCATATTACGTATCACTTACCATGATCCAGGTAAACCTCTCAGACCAAACAGTCTTCTTCCGTAGCTTTTCAAGGTACACGTCTATTATCAGGAATAAAGAATATCAAGGTGCTGTGTGGGAACGTTGCTTGGATGGCTTTAAGTAATCACTGAAGTGTGGAGAAATGCACGTTGATAATAATGCAATGAATTAAAAAGATACTATGCCCATATGAGCAGTGGTCAGATATCACTACTATTTATATAGTTCGACTATAGATTTACTTGTAGTTGTTTATGTGCGGGTTCAGTGTTACCCTGTGCGGTTACGTAAACTTGATATGATCACCCATACAGAGTACAAGAAATGCGTTACAGTCGAAATAAAAGGTGTGATGCGCAGATTTACGACATATCGTTGATCGTTTGATTTTTCAGGACGAAAGCTAACAGGATATGTTCCCTTGTTATCCAATTTCTCTATTATTTATAGATAACCATGATTCTTGGTTACACAAACTTATCACATTCCAGAGAAACACTGGATTATTTTTTATCTACTTTGGTCCACAATTTGAGTCACAGTATCTAAGTGGATTTTTCTTTTCCACATAGGGAATAAGGAGTAGTTGTAGATGTGTATTTTAAATATAATTGTTGCCATAAAGGCAATGACAATAGAGTGTGCAATTTGCAAATAAATAGTAAGGACAACAATTGTAAAATAGACACGGTCGACTGTTTCAATTTAGGTGTCAGCATTTAAAGGAGATAAGGTAACACGGAGAAGCATGCCTTCACATTTCAAAAAGTATAGGTTCGGTATATTCTGTATGGATATTAACTTCACGTTTCGTATACTGGAAATAATTTGTCAAACGTGATTGATATGCGTGGTGATGTACCAATATTAATCATATTCTAGGAGCTATTACATCTGTATTGATTATTACTGCCGCAATAAGAAATACTTACTTTAAGTAACAGTTAGTCTTATTTCTGACAATAAGACGAATATATGTATAATTACATTTTATATTTAGTCAATTAAAAATTAAGAATTACTGCTGAAGAATGCTATCGTCGCCTTTTTTTTTTTTTACAGTACCGCAGAATGTGAATTTTATAGGAGGAAGAAAGAACCGCGGGAAATTTGAATTGAAGCCTGGCATAAGCGGTACTACTCTTGTCGATATTACGCGACTATCTGTTGGATGCCTTGACTGAGTGCGAATCGTAATATGCAGAAAAGTCATTTTCGCCCAAAGTGGCTCTTAGGCGGTATTATAACAAAAAGGCGA
>JAGDQP010003865.1:50148-80154 GCA_022664845.1 Lepisma saccharinum | reverse complement strand
CTACGTCACATGCTACGTTTATATTTTATAGGGGTCAATGAAAAATGTATGTGATGTTAAGCTTTTCTTGTCAAATTACTATATACGAATTATACAATTTAATTTCCCATGTTGTTTTTTGGAACATGAAATAACATAGATTTGAAATACCATGTTTCATGTGTGACAATGCATTGTCATTATACCGACTTTTTACTTGACACTGCAAAATGCATATTAGTTCTCGTACGCCTAAATCATTGTAATAAAGTTTTAAAAAATGTGTTGCATTTTGAAAGGAAATTATTTCTTACGGTTAATTTTACTTTTTTTTTACTTTTGTGTAAATAAATAAGGATAGATCAATGTAGTACGTTTGTCGAGAAACATTATTTTATCATACAAGTTTGAACAATAACTTGTTCAGTAAGAGTAACATCATTTTTTTAAAACACCTACCGGTATATATTATAATATGTGGGTTTGTATCGTTTCTATCTACCGTTTTCTAGATGTATCTCAAAGATAATACAAAATGTCTTCTACATTTCTCCGGAAGCATCGTCTACAAAATCGGTCTATCAATTCCGAAGTTATCTTCAGAAGAACGTAAAAATTAAGTCAGTTATAAGATGAAACTGAAAACTTCCTTCTTTTTCGAAATAAATCAAGAAACCAACAACTAGCAAAAAACATACTAAAGATTCCTTCGTTAAAACTTTCCTTGAAGGTGAGCAACGCTGCCACTCCCATGTGTCTTTTGGGTTGTATACATGTCAGGAAGTTTAATCACCAATGATAACATAAAAAGATGTGAGATTTTCTCGTTTACATGTTGTTTTTTTGTGGATGAGTGGTACCGCTCACTGCCTTGTTATCAAGGGGACAGGAGTTCGATTTCTAATGGAGACACAAGGGGCTTGAAACCCACGTTAAATTGTAGGTCTCGTTATTAGGACGTCATCTTCATCCAAACCACTATTGCTCACTTTCAGGTTAGGACCGACCTTCGGGCAGAACACCCATCATCATCATCAATATAATAAATTAAAGATATTACAAGATACCACTTCAACAAAATGAAACATCAGAATCAATGCATCCGATCAGAAGTTGCACACGAACAAACATTAAAAAGTTACATATGGATCGAATGGAGAAGCCCCTTTTATCTGATCACTATAGTCAACACTAGAAACACGCTGCATTAGAACAACCAGTAGTAAACTTCAATTCATCATTTGTAAAATTTTATAATACTCTTATCCGAACTAGTGTCAATTCATGTCTATACTATTCCTACAGCTGATCTATATGACTAATTGATGGCTATATTTTCCTCATATGTATGTATTTTGATACAGGACTATGTAATTAAACGACCTGCCTATGTTGTGGTAAATTTTATAAAATGCTACATGATAAATCTCAACCTCTCCCTAGTGCAAGATAGGTCCATATATCATTTTATTCACACGAAAAATAGTAAATATTTTGACTGGTTATTTTTGCTTCTGAGTGTACTTGTGGATAAAAAAAAATACTATGTCTAACTTCATTCCATGTCTTTTTTAAAGCATGCTGAGTAGTCCTCACAATTTTCTCTTGACGACCTTAGTTCGTTGCTTAAGCTATAAGAACTCAGCAGGAGCGGACAACCTGTTCCGAAAGTTTAAGGAAAATGGTATTACTTTGTTGCTGACGTACGGCTTTTGGTAGTCGCGGCCTCGTTATTAATGGTATTGTTGTAGTTAACTAGAAGGTGGCTGTGGAAAGCAATGTGGTATGTTTCTTGAAGTAGAAAACGGGGTAGAAAATCTCATCACCTTCGTCGGAAAATCCTTCGTTGTTACAACGCCATTCTCTGGTTGGGAGGAACACCCACGTTGCTCCAGAACCGGATTGAGGAAAAATCTTAGCTCAGTGAACTACAAAGTACTTTTCATAAAGAAAGGTCGCTTAGACACACGTAATTTTCCGAATTAAGGGTACTTTAACCATGAATAGTAAACACAATTGTATTTTAGAGCAAAAGTTCCAAGAATACAGAACATTTTTCCGATATTGATAATAGCTTGCTAAACAAGCTAAATATTGCGTCATTTTTATCCCTCTGAGTCGCCAGAAGAAAACAGTTGGTCCCACTAATACTTTGTCACAATTTTAATAAATCAAACATTCATCACTCACAATCCTAACGCAGTTCGAAGTAAATCTCTTCACAGTTTTTGAGAACAGTGAATTGTTACAATTTTAGGTCACATATTCTTTAGGAATATTAAAAATGTCAATTGTGCCATTGCACTAAATACGAATGGAATAGTATTTTCATGTTATATTTATTAGTCCGGATCGAATTATGCTTTGAATAAAAATGTTATGGTTAAAGTGATGAAATTCTATAGTTAACTGAAGAAAACTTTCAACACTGCAACATCATATTCCTCTTGAATGAAAAAATAATAACACAAATACGCAAGTTCAGGAATATTAATTTAATTACAGAAAATCATGTTTCTGGTTACATCTTTTATCAAAAACATACCTCTCTAAGTAGCAAAAATAAATAGAAATGTTCATGGTCTTAATTTGACATTGAATAGATGCGGCTTAATTAATAAGTGTAACGATGAATATAGTATAATCTTATTGGAACCCTTTGCTAAACATTGTGCTTGTGCTTTCAGTATGTTACCATCTACAGGAGACTCGCTGACGACAAAAGAAAATGTGATTAATGATTGGATATTTAAAATCCTCTGTTTCTTTCCATTGCCATCCAAAAATTCTAATAGTGATGTCTTTAATGTTATCTTCACTATCTCTTATCTTATTCTATCCCATATTTTAATATTTCTCCTAGTAATAAAATCGTAAGTGTTGCGCACCTCAGACCAGATGTTCGGAGACCAGGGTTACTGAAAAACTGACAGGCCTTCCTTACTTGTTAGTTTCAGCGGTCAGCATGCAGCGCATACCAGGGATGGATTTATTTAACTAAGTGATGTATCAACAATTCGAGCAACGGGCTGGACACATTTATCAAGTAACAAATTTTGTCCCACGAATTGTCAGAAAGATTGAAATTCATTAATTTTGAAGTTTACAACATGTTAGACTTCTTGATTGAAGTCCGACCTTGGTCTTTGACTGGGCTAGAACGCTCAAAGGACGGCGATTCATCATTGATAAGCTTATTTCTCAGATGGGTTTTCAGTGGCTTACACTCTTCTTAGCTGAAATAACAACATTGACACAAGGACTACATTTTACCTATTGATCTACGTAGACACGTTGGAACTCTTTCTCAAGGTACCACGCTCGTACAGAATACAAAAAAAAAAAAAAAAAAAAAAACCACACACACTCACCAAACTGATGTCATCTTCAGGTGCTGCGTAGATTCATGGATGTCTCTAGGCTGGAATAGGTACACTGATGATCGTCACTGTGGTCGCGCTTTCTCAACAACTAAGTCTAACTGATTGTCTACGACTGAATGTCTTTCCTCCTAACTTTTTATGTAAGCTCTTGAATTTACTCCTACTCTCATGTTTGCTGTTTCCAAATTGCCCCTTTTATTAGACGCTTTGACCTATATGATTTGGTATTCGCATTTCGCCATAGGCCACCTTGGAATCTTCTTTCCTAATTTTCGGATAGTCATCACAATTTGTGGATAATCAGCAATGCCCTAATTGGCATTGCTTTCGTCACGATAATTTGTGTCGATTCAGATGGGAAATGGAAAATATTTCTTCACAGAGCGGAAGTTCTTGTTCCGTTTCGAATGTACATGGTCACCAAAAAGAGCAGGGGTACTTTCGTAATTCTCTTTTAATCGCCAGATTTTAGCTTGCTATTTTAGATGATGAGCTCATGGTCTTGCAAGCAAACATACTGATGGGGCAGAAAATACTTTTTCTTACTTCATGATTAGAATCTCAAAATATGTGCACATGCAAATTTTGTCCACTGAACGCAATTACTTTGGGAGATATCTGTGAAATAAAAGTCAAATTCTGTCCGTCAAAAGTGGTGAAAATGTGTGGAAATATCATTATGTTCTTAAATTGCTGAAAGTAATGGAAGGCAAATACAGAGTAATGGGTACTGGGTGGAGAACGCTACCTGTTGGAGGGTATGTTCTTCCTGGCCACCATCGTGAAGTCTGTCGTACTGAATCTTGATTGATTTCCTTTTGTGGGAAGGGGGGTCGTGTAATATGTCATTCTGGACTAGAATTTTACGATAAATACGTTTATGAAGTCAGCTTTGTCCTAAATGTATTATTGTGATAGATAAGGGTGTATGTCACTCCTATGTGGATAATGATGCAATAGCCTGAAAACACCCATTTCGTTATGAAATAACAGAAGGAATGAAACCAAAATGAATATAAATGCATATCGATAGGGCACTATGCTCAGCTACAATTTGTATGCATTTGGGTTTCATTTCCTTCGTTATTTCAAAACGAAATGGCTGTTTTCAGTCTATTGCACCATTACTCACTGAGAAGTGGCATATACCTTTCTCTCTCACAATAATGCATTTAGGCCAAAACTGACTTCAAAAAAGTATTTCTCGTAAAATTCTAGCCCAGAATGACATATTACACGACCACATTCCTCTTTAAGAAAATCAATAAAGATTCAATACGGCGGACTTCAAGATGGAGGCCAGGAAGACCATACCCTCCAACAGGTAGCGTTCTCCACCCAGTACCCATTACTCTGTATTTGACTTCCATTACTTTCAGCAATTTAAGAACATAAGGCTATTTCCACACATTTTCATCACTTTCCAAGGACAGAATTTGACTTTTATATCACAGATACTGTATCTCCCAAAGTATTTGCATTCAAGTGGCCAAAATTTGTATGTGAACATAGTTTGGTATTCTAATCATAACGGAAGAAAAAAAAATGTAATTCTTTTCTGCTCCATTAGTATGTTTGCTTGTTATTTGCTGAAGACGTTCCTGGCTTATGAAATATCCGGCTGTTTCTATGTGAAATAAATGAAGTCTCTGCATGCCAACAGACTAAACTCCATCTCTGCGAAAAGGAAGTGGGAAAGTACTGAACCTGGCGTACTGTCATTAACAATCGGAAGCATTCACCTAGTGTTAGAGAGCCAGAGGAACCTGAATGATTTTATCCGGTCTTGCCTTTTCAGTTTCGATCACTGCATATTGACGTTTGCCCGTACCGCTATAGGTTATTTTGACGCGGTAAACTACATTTGTACATTTTTTTTCGAAATCTTAGTAAAAATCTCAATAGGCATCTTGTATTTCATCTTTGCCCTCCATTTTGAATTAAGATGGCTCAGGTGTGAAATTCTCAGTAGCTTAAACATAATTTATGAGTGAAAATTTAGTTGGAACTTTATGATCTAATAGAATCATGTTATGAATTAACTGTAAAACTAAATTCTCAAATAAATGTTCCGTATTTTTTTTTCCTAAATAATGTTTCTATCCAGAGTAAATACATGACGTTCTTATCAACATTCGGTCGAAAAGAAAAAAAATGCAAAATTTAGCCCGCAATGTCCATGGCAGTGGTCTTTAAATGTGTCCCTGACGGTAGTTGTGTAGGTTGGGGCTCTAAGCCAGCGACTCGAGAGTTCCAGAAATAATAGTTCCAGTTTATAAAAACAGGTGATAAATCGGACTGTAATAATTACAGTGGAACATCGTTACTCCCAACGTGTTACAAAGTATTGAGTAATATACTGCTAATTCGCCTAACCGCATACGTAGATAAAATATTTGGAGATCACCAATGTGGATTTTGAAGAAATAGATCCACGTTGGACCAGATTTTCGCCTTGGGACAAATTTTGGAAAAGAAATGCGAATACAATGGGACTGTTCATCAGCTATTCATTGATTTTAAGTAAGCTTATGATTCTATTAAAAGGGAAACTTTATACAGTATTGTGGTACAATTTGGAATTCCGAAGAAACTTGTTCAACTAGTGACGATGTGTTTCAGCGACCCTATAAGCAGAGTACGGGTAGGTACTAATATGTCAAATAGTTTTAAGATTCGCAACGGATTGAAACAAAGTGATGCCTTGTTACCACTACTGTTTAACTTTGCTTTAGAATATGCGATTTTGAAAATGAAAGATGACAAAAAGGGACTATCTTTGAATGGCCTGAATCAACTCTTCGTGTACGCGGATGATGTAGATTTAATAGAGAAAGATAAAAAGGCACTACAAAGTATCACCAATGTCTAAGAAAAAGCGTCCGATGAGATAGGTCTACAGGTAAACATAGAGAAAACAAAATACATGATAACAAGTCGGAACACAGGGAATAACGGAAATAGGTACATAACAATTAAGGATGAGAACACAGAGAAAGTGAACAAATTTAAATACTTGGAAGCATACGTAACAAGTAAAAACGAGATAACGGAAGAAATAAAAAGTCGTTAATATCGGGCAACGCATGTTTCTATTCAGTCCAGAAACTCGTAACTTAGCGATTAATATCAAGGAAGTTGAAATTGAAAATATGCTGAACGGTTATTCTGCCGGTAATACTTTACGGTTGCGAAAGTTGGAGTACGACTCTAGCATTACGTGTGTTTGAAAATAAGTTCTGAGAAAGATATAGGGGCATAAACGGGATCAGATAACTGGAGAATGGAGGAGACTGCATAACGAAAAGCTTTGCGGACTGTACGACTCACCCGATGTTATAAGGATAATGAAATCACGACGACCTTCCATCTTGGTTGGAAAGCCGGAGGGAAAGAGACCGCTGGGAAGAACGATACGACGTTAGGAGGACAATATTAGAAAGGATCTTCGAGAAGTAGGTGTTTTTGAGGAAATCTGGCTTGATCATGTCCAAGATAGATCCCGATGGCGAACGTTTGTTACTACGACGATGAACTTGCAAGTTCCGTAAACCATAGAGTAAGTAAGTAAGTAGTTTTGCTGGCTTTAATTGTCATACGGACACGAGGAACATATATAGCAATTATTCTTTCGTATACCAAAATTAGAAGTATACTTAAAAGGTGAGCATTTATTAAGCATTTTAAAAGAAGTAAACACAAGCTTTCAAATGTTTATGAAAGGAAAACTGAAGAATGAAACCAAATCATAAGAAATATATGTTTTCTAATAATATTTAATCAATATTGAGTCTGTAGTTCTTACACCATCGACGGGCATAATATACCATGTTTTATCCCCACTTTCCATATCTCCATTACTTTGTCCACAACAATACTTTACAAGTGGATTTAAAGTGCGATTATATCACATTCAGTTTTTTTAAAAAAACTTGGAGAGCAGGATTTTTTTAAAAGTAAAAGATCTTTAATCGCGGTCTATTGTTTCGGAACAGCATTCCATTGAAAGTTGGTAGGGGTAGCATCTTATTGTCTGCGGACGAAACGTCAATATATTATACAAACGGGTACTTCACGACTGGTTCTAAGAATTTTGATCATATTGATACCTGTTGTTCCGTAGACATATAAAGTGTTAATAAAATATCGCATACTCGCTAATTGAAAAACCATCTTAATCGATTTGACATCAATAGTGCTGAGGGGTGGGTAGAAATGATGAACGAGAGACAAGGGGATGGTATCCTCTTAGTTCTACATATTGGAACGAAGAAATGCAGTTATACGTAGTGATAAAGTTAGACGACCGTCTCCTTAATTTGAACTATGAGCGTCTCTTTAACTTTCCTAATCAATTTTCACCCCTCGCAATTATATAATTATGTTCCTGTTATGATATAGATTTGTGGTTCTTTAAAATGCAATTATTTGCGGTAAATTATGCTCTATTCTGTTAGTAACTTCGATATTTTCAATGAAGAGAAATAGCTCTATGAATTTCTCACTATATTTGAAAATGACATAATTTATTTTATTTATTCACTAAAATGGGGTCCAACGAGTAAAAGCTCACATCAAGCAGAAGTACATACAGTATATACATATTACAAGAGCGCACAATTGGAAGTCTACTGTTTGAGGAAAAAAAATATTAGATGACGTAATACATTCTTCAGTTGTGCTAATAAACAAACGGTAAAGTTCAGTGTTTGCAATTGCTTGGAAATATAGTTACTGAATAGAATTGAACAGAATAGTATTGATTCAAACAGAACAGAATTTATTTTGATTTTTATGGTATTGCTTAGGGGGGGGGGGGTACGATTATTCGTTTGGAAGTGATTGTTTGGATATTTTTTGATGTAGCCTATGTAACAATGAGTAAGAGGATAAAATTATTCTATATATCTATATGTACACATACCCCCGGCCGGGATCTCTTTATCCTTTCGCTTATTTACATACCTTCGTACTCATTAACACCCTTGTGTAGATATTTACATTGGCCTTGCTTAAAACCAGCAGTGTGCAATACGGGGTCTTGAAACCTATCTTTCGATCCAACTCAGCAATTAAAAATCACTCAATCTTTGGGGTAGCCTAAAGATTACTAAAGGTAATCCAATTTAACATCATTACATTGACTTACTTAATTCATTCCAAAAAATCTGACTGTTTGAAAGTTCAAGCGCCAGCTACCCGAAAGATAGATAACGGTAACTTAGTTTGAACCCTGGAAACCAAGCGGATTCAGTTGACTTGTTCACGCCGTTTCATGTCCAATTTCTCACTTCTTCTGTACTTTGAGAAATCCAAATCTGTTTGAAAGTTACATTTCATATATGAGGAGTAGACTTTATGCGTGCAGCGTAGTTTAATAAATCATAAAGATACGAGTTGATTAATGGAATAATATAAAATGTTTATTTACAAAAATTTAGATGTGTCGACATCAGATGATTCAGTATCCCAACTTGCTTGAGATTCAGCCGTTTTCAACATTAATTTAAATTTACTTTCTCCCGGCGTGGATTTGGGCCTCTATTTCCCTTGTGTTAAACAGCCCACCAATTACGTCCCTGCTCATCCCTCCGCTCGGGACTCGAACTCAGTACCAAACTCCCCACTGAGTTCTCTCACTAACAGAAATAAAACGCTTACTAGCCTCATCGCTGTGCAACGACTCAAAGTCAATCTTATCCACGTTTAATCTCGAGTAAATTAAATAATCTGCAGTTACTTATTAAACTTCCGGCCTGCTAAAATTACGAAGATAACCTTCTTACGCACGGAGCAAGAAATATTCCCAAATGAAGATTCTATATCAAGACGCCAAGGATAGGTCTCTATCAAGTGTACAGAAAGCAGCAATAGTATGAGTTAATTGTTCTAAAGAATTAGAGTAGCAGAATAAGAGACAATCATAACCATACAAGTAAGATTCCATATTTTTCACAGATGGTGCAAGATCATTAACGAATAAATTGAATAACTTTTGACCTAGAATTGTTCCTTGTGGTCTCCCAATTTTGATATCTGCACATTTATATATTACCTATGTAGAACTCTTGAATTACTTATGAACTTTCTTCCCTGAAAATCTGAACTCTCTAGGATTGAATTTGTAGCAGCAACATTGAAATTTCGTGCAACGATAAAAATATATTAGACATATACAGAGATAGTGCTGCCAACTCTTGTCGGCGATCTTGGCTTTGCATGGCCCTTAACAGAAACTTTTTCCTTCTATTGTAAGTTTAGTGTACAGTAGTGTATAGTGTAAGTTTAGTTTAGTATGCTACAGTAACAGCGGCATGATTCACAGATCCACTCACACGGTGTGCACAATTGGGAACACTTTCATTCCAGCGGTATTTTTACAGAAGCCAAAGAAATTGAAGTGAAGAATATGATGTTTTGCCCTTCCTTTCCACGTTTTAAAAATATTCAAATAGGTCGCGTGCAAGACTCTTGAAGGTTGGTCTTGGTCTTGCGCGAGTCTTGCAGGTATGGTTTTGGTCTTGGTCTTTGTCTTGCATCGGTATCCCTGGTCATCACTATACAGTAGTATGTTCTGAACCCACTGAATATTATTCGCTCTGTATCGGTTTCATCAGATATTTCTGACATGATGTTGAAGCTAGTTCCAGGTCGCACCTACTCTTACATGCATTCTGTTAAGCAAGTGATTAAGGTAAAAGCTTTCGTTTTTTATTTATGGAATTACAATAACGAGTACTTTTGTTGTTCTCTACTATTATGTAGGCCTATCACAAAATTTGTTTTAAGCATATAAATGGCCTCACCAACTCTTTTATCTGTTATGCAAAACAGCGGCTGTCCATTACCGGTAAGGCATAGTCAGTTTTGGTCCAGGTTAGGACATCCACTATTCATAACTGGGTAAAATAAAAATCCTTGATTGATTGAGCTATTATTAACGTCCTAAGCGAGCTTGTAAGCTTCTAAGCACTAGACTTACAGTTTTTATTAAAGTGGGCCCCGAACTACTTTGTTCAATAACCCTAAACGGAAATTCAACCGATGACCACGTGCAGAAAGTGAGAGCGCTAAATTCTCGGCCACCCCGAGAACGAAATTATAATTCTGTTAGCTGTTTTATTTTGAACATAGAAATGATTATTCATGACCATAAGATTGTCAGGAAATTATTTGGTCCCATTTATTCCAATGATGGAAGCAGGGAGACCCATTAATGAAATTGTTTGTTTTTCTATTGGACACTATTCATTACAACTTAGAATTTGCATTATGGCCATAAGGAATCTATGGATTAGGCCGGAATAGGGTAGGGGAAAGCAAGTGGGAAAGAGTCGTACAGGTTTGAGTTGAAGATGCCAGGGCATTTGTCTGGTGTAACTGAGGAGAAAACCTGTTAAAACCTCAGGAAGGATGGACGACCGCTGGTTTCGAACCCAGGACATTCGGAATGATCACTCACTGTAATTCCATGAAGCAATCAGATAAACATCGAAGAACAGCATTAAAATTGTTTAGCACTCATATTCGAAATATCAGCAATATTTATTTACATTATTTTGTTAAACAGTACGTCCCTTACTGCGCCCATTACAGGAATATCCAGTTTTGCCCGTGTCCATCACTATTATAAATACAATGTTAGACAAAAACGTTATTTACTCTTAAATAATGAGTGTTAATGAAAGTAAAGGGTAAAAATCACTACAAGAAAGCATGGAAAACGTATAACACTCTCATTTGATCTACAAGTTTGAACTGTATTTGAGTTTAAAACTATAACGGTGAAAAGTGCTTACCGTTACTATGTCAATTACTGGTGCGTTTATCTCATTCTGAAAAGGAGGTAACAAAAATAATGACAATGGTCGTTAACATTTGCTTTATAGATATGCTATTTAGTTTCAGTTTTTAATTCCTTTTATTTTTGTTACTGCGAGGACAATCTTGAACATTTCATTGATGGCCAATGCGCAGAATATAATTCAATTTAGGATTAATTTGTTTCATTGTCTGAATTTACTTAATGTTAGCCTTCAAGCAGCTATGGCTCAGACCGGAATGGAAGAGGGGGGAAAGATAAGGGAAGGAGTGGGCTAGAGCCTATCTTGGAGGTACGGAGACTGGTATGACTCATGAGAAACCTTGGGAAAATAGTAGTCAGGTTGGTGGGCCACTGGTATTGAACCCAGGGCTCCTGAACGCGAAACCAGTTGAGCTACAGCTACAGTCTGGTGTTTGTAAAAAAAATCTGGTGTTCATAACGAGCGTATGATCATACTACAAAATATTTACATCCAGATTTATAGGATATTACTTGATATGCCCGACAGTTGGTGCGGGGTTATGCGTGTTATGGAGGTATCTCATGACATGTGAAAACTAAGGGGCAAGTTGAAGTTTGCAAAATACATAGTTGCCAATACTAACAACTGACTTGCTTAAGATGTTGAGCCCAATGGTCATGTATTCATACGATGACAAAGATTGCTTGTGCCATGTTTCCCGCGGGTAATTTGACAAGAAACTTTTGTCGAACCAACATACCCGCATACATTTATATGTCCAGACTGATATAACAACCCGCTGCAGCGCCGACATAGCCGGAGACGGGATGTTGTTTAGGACAGCTTAGACCGGTGGATAATTTTGGTAGGGTGACAAAGGAAGTTCACACAAAATTTGGTGGAATGTGCTTCCAACTGAACTGGGTAGTTGTGGAGTGTGGATCAGCAGTTGTATTTGTAGTGTGTCGACAAATATCCATCTAGAATTTGGTGCAGGTACTTTGAACGGTGTGGAAGGCTTTGCAGAACTTCAATTTGTATAGGCCGGCAACATTGATAACTTTGATGTTTTAGTGGATGAGGACTATCTCAGTTGCTTTCCTAGGGTGTCGAGGAGTATTCATGCCAGTTTGGTGGGAATATGTGGAACGGTCTAGAAGTTCCTGCAATAGTTTTGAAAAAACTCAATATGCAAATAAGTTTGGCAACACTGACAGCTGGAGTACATGGAGGGGTACAATTCTCTACCGTCGTGTTTGTATTATGTAGAAGAATAATCTTGTAAACTTTCGTGCAGTTCCGTTAAACAGTATAAAAGCCATTTTGCTATTATATTTTATCATAAGGTGGCAAAACTGACAACGCTGATGTGAAAACGCTGGCAGTCGTTTATCTCTGATGCCAAAGAACATTCGTTTCAAGTTTGCTGCGGATACGCCGTGCAGATGGAAAAAATAGCTTAATTTCTGCAATTAATTATTTTATTATATCAACTTCAGGGATTAATATAGCTTGCCTGTGCTTCATGCAATGCCTTCCTGGGAATATTAGCCATATATTTCTATTTTATGTCAAAACGTCTACAGGCGCAGGAAATCTGGTAAAATCACATAATAAATTTTCAAAGTTAAGCCGTTTCTCGAGTGAAGCTATTCTTCCATCCAACTCCTCAATTGTATCCGAGTAAAGTTTGTCATTAAGAAAGTACAACATAAGGAGATTCTCGGCGTAAGAATTTGCACAAAAGACAGGCAGAAATGTCCTTTAAGTTACATTCCTTAATCACAAACTTTGCTCAAAAACATACAATCCTCAATTATAATTTTCATTCTGATTTGCTAAACCGACACACGTTGTGTCATTATTTGTCGGTATATTACCTCAACTGTGATGATGTAGCGCAATATTTAGGTTCGTCTAGATACGGTACTACTTCTTGTTTCAGTATGAGGAAGTCACCCTTCAGTTTATGACAAACATTTCCTGAACATCCTGTTTTTATATTTTATATACATTTATACTTATACCCACCCATGAACCTCTTCCCGAAACCTACTGATCCTTCCAATGACAAAGATTTCTGGATACGTGCATGCCCCCAATCCAATACAAAAGTCTCAAAGACTCTTTCCTTAAATGAAATGCAGGGAGACCTTTAAACATTTACATGTTTCTTTCACAAATCATTGATTCTGTCCTATTTCGTTTCGTTAAAGAACTAAACGTAGAGCGGCCAACGCACAGGGACAGGGAGAAGTAGTGCGCAAGGGCGTAGCAATAGTAAATTGACATACAGACTTCGTGTCCAATTACTCAAATGAGGAGGAGCTGGCCAATCACGCGAGATGAAAAGATTCAAAAAAGGCTATAATCTGGAAGTCGCTCTCCGTGACAATGCTTCTGTACAATTAGCTGAGCTACAGACTGTCAGAAGTTTTTTTTTCTTCTTTCGATTAACGTATCCAACTTCCCTGCAGAGAGACATGAAATGTAGTTATTTTCATTTTAGTCTCGCCTTTCCCTTTCCTCCCATTTCCTTGTCAGTCTTTCATCCTCTTCACAAAATGCTTAGGCGCAAGACAATGATAAGTCACTACCATCAAATTGTGTTAACTGAAGGTGTTAACTCCTCCTCGCGGAAGCCGTTAATTAAGGTTTTCAGTGGAATCAGAAGCAGGATTTTTCGACATGCGCTTTTCAATTATTGTCGGGCCTCAAAGCCAAATTTTTATATTCAGATGAGATTTCTTTACATAATCTGACCTTCGTCTCAGCGTAACATTACGTGCTTGCTTTTGTTCAAGGTTTTCCTTCAGTGTTAAGTGTGAAATTCTATTCTATTGCAGAAGCAAGACTATTGATATCTTTGTTTTCCTTTAGACCAATAAGGCAGAAAACAAATTTGATAGGTATATATATAAATTCTTTTAAAAAAAGTATCACAAGTATAACTTTATGACGTTACGAATATGTTGATCAAACGATGTGTATAGGTGACTTGTTCAATAAGTGGGAAGGTTTTGTGAGGTGCAGTAACTAAACTCAAGCCGTGGTTTTATTCAACCAACAGCTTCTACATGACCTGAGCATATGTACTCGGAACTTGATAGAATGAGCTAGGTTTGTTTAAGTGGCAATACCACTCGATGATTACGTCCAATTCTACAACAACAACAACAAATAATATACAGGCAAAGGAGATAGATGATCTTTAGCTGTAGTATTGTATCTTCGATTTAGATACACTTGTCAAGTACAAATTTAGATACACTTGTCAAGTACAATCATCAAGCTTAGCATCTATAATGCAATGCCTTGAAAAGACAATTGTTTTACTATAATTACATAAATGTTCAAGGTCAAGAACATTTACTCAACATATTTATAATACTATTCTCTTAGGTAAATCTTTCAATGTCATGTTGGCCCTATAAGCGATACAAGTCTACCGACTCGTCTTCATGCTGTTAGATTCAGAAGTGTATACATTAAACTGATAGTAACCAATACTTAAGATGCAATGTATTGTGGCCGTCCTAGATTGTAAACTTGTCTTTGGATTAAGCATTTATTGTAAATAATTCTCTATAAGAAATATTGAAATTCAATATAAATACTTTATGAACGATGTAAACACATTCCAACAACAATGTACTATAGCCAGCTATATAATGTTTACATGACTTTACTATACACGATTTTTCTCTGTAAGCCTAGAAGATAGGCCACCCAACTGACGTAGACTGGACGGTGTGTGATTCTGCGTGAGCGAGCAAAAGTTGGAATTTTCTTTTCTTGAAGAGAAAGCATTATCACATGTCCTGGCTTCTGGAAAGATATTTATGATTTCTTGTAGTAGGGCTATTTAGCAAAAAAAAAAAAAAAAAAAAAAAGTTAAAGAGATTCGCATTTCAAACACTAAAACAGGGAACCTAACACTATTTTGACTTTAGGTGAACCACTAGTTGAAATTTTCTTAAAAGTGCAATTTAAGTTGTCCACCAAAAAAGATTCTTACCGAACATGGAGAAACGAAAATGAACTTGGAACCTATTGTTGGTTGCTAGGTAATTATGTCTTTCTTAATGAATCGGGTATTCCATAGAACACTAATGTTATACAGATGTACTTGCAAAAAATGCCACCTAATATCACTCAAATTATTCTTTTTTTGAACCGATTTATTAGAAAGAGTAAAAAAAATCATGAACAAAATAATAATCATCATCAACTGTAAGCCTTATAGGTTGCTGGTGCTGGAATATATTTGCGGGGCAGGGGCGCTTTACCTACCAAGATGCCTTATATTTCCTTAAACACGTAAGGTTTGACTACCTGAACTACAAATTGTTTACTCCATCTCGATACCTCTATTATAAATGCTAAACATTGAAATTTAATTATTTCCCAAGATTTCGCAGTGAACTTTGTGACGTCACATTAAAAAAATGATTGAAGTTTCTTTTTACCAATGCAATTATGTATGATCAAGACATCGTTTATTTCATATTGATGCGACTATTAGTTTCCTAAATATTCAAATGTAAACATTTTTTTTAATATGGCGGCCAGAAAGTATATGACGTCACATGCTGTCCTTATAACCCTCGCACTACCAAGGAGAGTACTTTGTGCCATCAAATCATATTTTTTGTAATTGTTCTGTTAATTTTTGTTTAAAAATCTGATGTCGAAAACGAAAAAGAATGTTGAAAATGTGCAGAAAAAATGACAACTTCATTACACCCAGCAGCCCTGAATTTTTAATAGTATATTGCGTATTTATTTATTGACAGAACACAACAGATACACAAATTCGATAACAGTATTCAATAATAATGATAATAATAGGTAAAGGTAGTAATATGAGCCCCCATTTTGGTTTTCATGTTTAAAAATTTTGTTTTTAATGTTGATGTTCAAATTATTATGGTAACTGAAACTACGACATGTTATACAATTGCTGCTTAAACATAAAACAGTTTGAGCAACATTAAAGACATTAAAAAGAATAAAATTCGAAGGAAGTCATTTTTGGAAGAAGGTGATTTGTGCTGGTAATATGAGCCCCTAGAAAAAATAAATAAAATAACTGGTTTAGAAAACTAAAAGACAACTTGATTCATACAAACATTTTAATTCACGAGGAAACCGTACAAAAGATAATATGCGGATAATCAGATAATCAGAACAGGAATTACAAGGGAAAAACACATTTTCGTAGTTCCCGAAATAAAAAAAACAACATGTTCACTCAGAAACGATCAGCTCCAACTGAACGAGTCTGCTCTGGCGCCAAAAGGCGCTACTACACCAATAGTTCACAATATTGCCGCAACGTTCAGTGCGCTGTATGTCACGATATTGAGGGGCTCATATTACACGCAGGGCTCATATTACTAGCTTTACCTCTAATAATAAGACCTTACGAATTCTGAAATATTTTGGGTATGAGTAATTTGAACATGTTTATATTAGTGACATTTATATCAATATCTTCCATCGATTTATTTGCAGCGTTATAGGCTGCACTAATCCTCTACATTGGCGACTTCCTCATTATATTCGTCGTAGGCTTATAAGTATGAAAAAGATCACAATTTTGGACGCGAGTTTTACCCGTTGGAACTCGAACCTTCAGACCTAAAATTAATTGAGGGCAATCCATTCTGTTATTCAAAGGTTTATATAGGAACAGCATATCTTGCAGTATTCTTCTTGCTCAAGGCTCATAACACTGAAATTAACGTTTAGTGAGTACGTATTTTCCCTCTGGGGATAAATTCCGGTTTCTTTAAATCTTAAATACCTCAAGAATCTTGTTTGAACTCTTTCAGTCTTATAGTGATTGACTTTGGTGAGTGAACTCCACACGAGATTTGCGTAATTCAACTTCGAATTAACATACGAATAAAATAATATTTGAAGGGATTTTGTTTGCTTGAATTCGCGACCAATTCTGATAAGAAAGACCGAGTTCCTATATGCAGTATTTACTGTAATGTCAATGTGAGAATCAAACGTTAGTTTGAAGTCATACAGAACCCCCAGGTCCTTTACAGCTTCCAAGGTAGGGAGGATGGCTCCATCAATTAAGTACAAAAAGTGAATCGGGTTCTTCCGTCTTGTGAAAGTCACAACTTAACATTTATTAACATTTATTTCAAGCAAATTACTCTTACACCTCTCAGTAATATTATTGATGTAATTTTGAAGTTCACACTCCTCAGATGAGTCAATAGATAAGTAAAGTTTAAGAACATCCGCGAAGAACAGTTTATTACAGTTCTTAATATAATTTGGCAAATCATTTAAAACTAAAGTGAATAGCACAGGACCTAGATATTTGAAACCTAGATAATTGAATAGCACAGACCCTGTGGCACTCCCGATAATTGAGTGTATTCAGTGGATTTGTACCTCTTATAGACAACCACTTGGCTTTTGTTTTCTAAGTATGACGAGAAAAGTCTGACTAGTAGCGGAGTAAAGTTTAACTTACCTAACTTTTGTAATTGAATACCGTGATTAATCTTATCAAAGGCCTTGAAGAGGTTTGTATAAATGACATCAACTTAACCTCCTCTGTCAAGTGTATGAGCAATGAAATCCGTTATTAAAGTAAGATTCGTTACAGTAGACCTTCCCTTAACAAAGTCATGCTGAAATTCCGTGTATGCGTTGATACAAAATGGACTCGAATAATTTGGCAAAGACATTTAATATGGCTACTGGTCTGTAATTACTCACATCTCTGTTACAACCATCTTTGAAGTGCGAGTTCTGAATGTCAGTCGTTAATTACATGGAAACAGTGAAAGGATGGAGAACTGATTTTCCATTTTTCCCAGGATTGCTGGGTGCAATTAAGTTGTAATTTTTTCTGCACATTTTCGACATCATTCTATCTTTATTGCGATGTTACCATCAATCCGGGCCCCTGTAGAAAATACTTAAACGCCTAGTTATGACTGTCCTCGTATTTTAATGTTACAGCCAATCTCTCTTGTGGAGGTATGCAGCCAGTGGAAAGTAATATTTTGGTACTGTATTCTATGACCAAGAGTGAATAACAAGTTATAAAATCTTTCTATCTTTGCTTATCTATCCTGAAATGATTAAAGAACTTCTTTGAATTTTCTCTCAAAGATCGTCTCCCTGTGGTCCAGCCGGTAATGGGTTCGAACTTCACGGCTGACCATTCTGGCAGGTTTGCCAGGGTCTCCTTCGCTTTCACAAGACAAATGCTAAGGATGGTACCTTAAGTAAGATCCTGGCCGATACCTTCTCCATCCTCTACCAACACTATCCCGACCCAAGATAAAGGTACCAAAAGACCATAAATAAATTCAAATTCCAAGGTGCAAAGACTTCATATAACTGCCCCTTTAAAATTTTCTGGCTTGCAATTGGATGAACCCAATGACTTTTCTTTTAGCGTTTTCTCCTTCATCTTAAATTAAGAGCAGCCGAGCGTGGTAGCTATGTGATCTCAGGTGGCAGGGTACGAATCCCGGCTGCGGCATGGGTGTTTGTGGATTTTAAAGACTTCGCATCTAGTGGAACCGAGACGGGCCGAGGTCATTAGTTACTAAAATGGCCCAAAATAGGAAGTTTACATTTTGTTTTTAGAAAATCAGAGTACAACATACAGCTATTTATTTGAAATCCATTTCGATGCTGAGTAACTGAAAACTCCTAGTGCACGCAGCCTAAAAGTTTTAGTGATTGTTTTTATCTCTGAATTTGTTAATTACCAGTACGCGCCTAGGTTAGGATGGCGGCTAAATATCATACGTCAATTATCACAGAATATAAAGGTCTTCTTTACATTGCGTGTGCCAGATTACCACCACTTTAAACATCCAGACGAGCTTGTTCACTACAAACCATAAATGTCATGGGCCCCTGTCTCCGTCAGAATTTGTACATACTTTAATTAAGAGCAATTCCAGGAATATGTCATACCCGATGGTAAAAACTGAAACACACTGTGGATTTATTTTAATTAGTGCAATCAATTCTTGGAAGGTATACGGTCATCTTTATATAAAGAAATGAAAAAGTCATTAGTACAAATGCGTAATTAACTTCTGTTTTCGGGTTATTTAAACAATCACAAAAAGAGCTAAAATTTTACTTCATTTTAACAGTGAATTATTCAGCTAAAAATGTAGGAATTTGAAATTTAAAAAATTATAAATTAAACTTTGCTCTTTTCTATATTGACATAAACTATTCGTTGTTTCTTAGTAATCGTCCTTACGCCCTGGCAAACATTATAAAATTAATTACATAATTATGTCAGTGCGTGACGCTCCACATATAAAAAGTACTATACACTGCAGAATACTTGATGAAAAGTAAATTCCTTTTATATGGTGCGTTTGAGTCAAATGCTGAACAAAAAAATATTTTCAACTTTTCTCTAATCATAATAGATTTTGTGTAAATCATCAACAAAGTATGGTAAGTGTTTGACTTTCTCAGATTATGGTGAGTGTGCGACCTTCAATGTACTACGAAAAGTACTGTACACAGCAAATTTTTGGTGAAAAGTAAAGTGCTTTCATGTGGTGCGTTAGAGTCAAATGTTGAACAAAAAGTATTTCAAACGTTTTTCCTAATCATAATACATTTTGTGTAAAACATTAACGAGCCCACGCGTCACAAACACATTCAGAATATACTTTTCGGCTATAATTGCAGTATATCTCCGAGAAATTAAAAAAAATGCAAATTGGGCATATGATATGCTAACATAAATATTGGGGATCACTTTCTCGATTAAATATCACGTATATATTAAAAATACTATTTATTATATAATATTAAAGATGCCGTCACACACTAACATTTTCACAACCCGCACATACACTTTGATATAGGCTACATTTCATCAAACTCTCTAAAGAATGTTTCTAAATTTATTTTCATAAAAACAAAAACAGCTTGTAGGTAGTAACAGCATATAGGAACATGAAAAGGGCTGACATACTGACATGATCATGCAATCGAGTTTAAATTATAGTGCTTGCCAGGCCATCAACAAAACTAGAAAGAAATAGGTCAATATATAAGATAATATATAGTAAATTACACTCTGATTAAAGAAAAAAATCTGCATTGTTTTCATTATTCTACATAACCCCTGTTTTTTTTTCTTATCTGCGCCCTAGTGGCTTATCTGTTGATCTCTAAACACTTGAAATCTCTAAATTTATTACAGTATATATTTTAAATTTTGCATTCCAACAATTTTAGTTGTATAACTCATAATTAAAATTAGTAAAATCGTAACTTTTTAAACTGTTTAAATAATCCAACAACAGAAGCTCACTATGCATTTGTACTAAGACTTTTTCAAGTATTTTAGTAAACACATATCGTATATTCAGGAATGCAGCTTGTATTTTTGCAAGGGAAGCAATATCCGATTTGGGGGCCCCTTCGGAGGAGCCAAAAGCGTACAATGACCCCTCCTTATCTTCATTTGCTGCTTCTCGTCCGGTGCTTGGGGCGTAATTTCTCCAGATTTTCCTGTGGGGGTGTCACTCCTAAATTCTCGAGCACACCTTGAACTTATTTTTTTAAAGGTCAAATACGATAGAAACTGTGCAAAACTGCACTTACACCCTCTACTTTTGACTTTACAGCCCCAAACTAAAAATCCTGGCAGAATCCCTAGGAGTCACGTGCGCCCTTTGCTATCCCTAACTTGCGGTCCTGGATACTTTCCAAGAGCTGATTGCTTTTGTAACGTTCTCCGGAAGCAGGCAGTTCTAAAAGCAAACAGGAGACAAGTGGCGCCCTGCTGCCGAAAGTGGGATACGCAAATATTCATATAACGTAGCAGAATACCTGCCAGGGAGAAAAGCTTACATAAGCCACAGACGAGGGCACAATAATAACTTAAAGAACCGCTATCGGAGATGAAGCCAAGGCGGAGTACCTACCCATCGGTGCCTTGATTCAGCATATAAGACCCAATGAAGATATCATAAGCACTAGTGTTAGCACACGAAGCATGCACAAAAAGTCCGAAAAGAAGTGTCAGAACGTAGTGAAATTGGCGATAGCAGAAGGCTAAAAACACGAGAAAAGACAAAAGACGAGGGGGGGGGGGGAAACTTCGATGAGAACACCTCACAGGAAAACTTAACTATTAAATATTTATATATCAGCTTAAACATAGTCAAAACACATACGTGAGACGTAGAAATTCGTATACTCCCAAAAAGGGAAATACTTAAAATATTCAGCAGCTTCCCAAATCTTCATCCTCAGAGCCCATGCTCGTCAAAGCTATGCAGAAGAAGGAAGAAAAGAACCTTAAGTTAAACATGCGCAGAAGAAAAAGCAATCGAAGAATCGATGAGAAAATATTTAAAACTTAGAGCTCCATTTTAGTGAACTACGGTAACAGTTACGATTCAGAAGCCCCCGTTAGGTTATCGAGCAGGCCGGCTAAACTTAAGCACTTTCTACCTTAATCTTTAGACCATTTTCACATGCCTTCATCCAAACTCACTTTCCATAAAACGCAACACCGAACTATATTCACCAGGCGGAACCAGGTTCCCGTCCCTGAGACAGTAGCCGGAACTATTTACATCAGCCCTGTAGAATATGTCCTGAAGCAGAGTGGCAGTGCACCCGTCCAAAACCAAAACTGCAACTTCATTCCTGTATCCAACACCTAACCTCGTTCTTCCAAAATCTAAACCACATTCATCAACCGGTACCCGAGAACCTGAGGGTCGAACCACCCGAACATTAGTCGCTAAAATGTATAAGGCCAAATCTGTCACGCTGGTCACGAAATTTTGATAAAACTTAGATAGTTTGACTATTCTCTAAAATTAGTTACGCATCTGATTGACACATCCGAATCTAATTTGATTTTGAATAACTTTATCATATGCATACTGTAATGTTTATTTGGGCTTCCTATTGAAGCCCAGGCTTCCAGATTCCACCCACTCAACCACGGAAACGCATTTTTAAAAAAGCCAGATCCCAAGATCTCGATTAACCAAAAAATATCTCTTCAAACACTGCTTAATAGGTAACCTAAAATCGAGTGAGAGAAAACTAGAATACCTAGTAATGCACTTTAAATTCGCACTCACAAGTGCATTGAAGGGTGACCTTGAATTCTGAAGCTCAATAATTAGAGCAGAGGCAAAGTTTCAATTTTTTAACAACTTATTATAGAACGAATAGTGCTTGATTGTACTACAAAACTTAACAAATGCGAAGAATTAAAAAAAATATAACAAAAAAGAAATAGCCTATTAACAAACTGAGATAGGTCATGGGTAGCTCGGCTTGCTCCCGAATTTAACTGCATTTTCTGTAAATCTGTTGATCTCAAAAATACACTTTACGAAAAAAGAATATCTAGATACACTAAAAAAAACAGAGGTTGCATTTAACAAATATTCACATCTCAACCAATATACATACAAAATACCTGATGTCTGGATCATGGTCTGTCGTGTGAGCTTCCTGACTGAGTTTCCATTCTTTCCACACAAGCGTTTCGAGAAATCCAGACAACTTCAATAATAATTATCCAAATATCTAAGAAACCAGTTTTCCAACATCCTTCACTCCCGAAAAAGAAATCCTTTGAACGAATGACTTCCTTCTCACACTTCCAGCTCAGGTTCCGTTTCACAAAGATTACGAACGATATATAAATATGTGCATTACACTCCTCTTATAGCGACGAACTGAAGCACATGCTTCGGTCGTGCTGCTCCCGAACTATATAGATAGCTGATTGGCCCACAAAAACCCCAATCAGAGACAAGCATTTCAAATCCAACTATAGCAGATCCATAAAATAAATTTCACCAAATCTTTAATGTTTTTTTTTTTTTTTTAATTTTTTGGGGGTCCATACACAATCGGGGTTTAGTATGATCTTTTCAAAATACGTTTTGGCAATATTGAAACAATTAACTAGCGCGGTTTTTGAATTCATTGTTCAGTCTTTTTAGGAAAACCATCGTACTAGTTTGTAAAGTCGTGACGCATCGTTGCTTTAATGTCCGTCACTATAAACAACCTCGATCGAGGCTTAGATCTTATTTCTGAGTAGATAATAAACGAAATGATCTCAAAGGTTATTAATTCAATATGTGTTATGTAATTATCATAAGCCGAATGTTATATTATGTCTGTTCGTATGTTCTAGACTTGTCCAACTGTAGGTAATAAGTCGTCTATAGAGGAAGGTCCAACCGATCCATATCTGTATCTTGCATTATGATCTCTATAATTATTGCAGTCGTAGATGAAATTGATCATTACAATAAAAGTAATGAACCGAACTGAATAACACGGATCATTATATGGTTTTGATAGTCGATCAGTCTAGTTACATATTAGTGATCTTAATTCAATTACAGTTCAACTTCGTATATATCAACAAATCAATAAATATACTTAACATTCAAAGAATAGCACATACTTTCAGAGAGTTTGAGGGCAATGTATGTCAGAGTGCAAGTGCAGGTTGCAAAAATGTTAGTGCGTGACAACAACTTTCACATTAAATAAAATATAGTATTCTTATTGATTACGTGTTCTTTCACCGGGAATGTATTCTTCAATGTCTCCTCTATCAAGCGGTGTGTTGAAATCACCATTTTTGAAATTATAAGAGATGTTATAAGGCAATTAAAGTCAAAAGTGTTTCTAAATGTCAGTGCGTGACGCATGGAATAGCTCTTAATAGTCCCCAGCATTCTATCGACAGATAATTTATTACAATCTGGTAGATTCGGGGGTGGGGAAAATGGTTAGCTACAGGTCGAACATATTTTGATTGAAAACTGTTGCTGAACAGATATTCGTCGATACAGCATAATTAAATCAAATAATTTGATAAAACGTGAGTACTAAATTTTTCTAGTAAAAATTTTGCTAGAAGTGATTATGTTATCGTTTCTTTTAGATCTATGAGATTTTCATTCCAATCATTCATTCCATTCCATGAGGTAATTCAGGGGAGAGGAATGTGCTAAAACATATTAATGCATGACAGTTATTTGGTGCATTCTAGAAATACCTTCTTTTAATAATAATAATAATACAATCTACTTCACAAATTATACAAGACACATGCATCATATACAACTATTTCCTTCGTTTCAAACAGGATTTAAAGCGAAAAGGTACTTGAAGGCCTTGGAAGGTGATTTTCGCAAGTTATATTCTTCCTTGTTTTTCTTTAAGGTTTCATTTTGAAGTTGAAATTGAACCCAGCCTTTCATCTGTTGTTGGAGGTTAATACATCATACGCCCGCCGTCTGTTAGATCAGGGCTATCCCTCCTACTGGTAGAGAAAACCCACGGAGATGACGTGTAATCATAATGTTTGCCTATTTCCTTACGCGGAGCCGTTTAACTGGTCAACATTTGATGAAGAAAACCATGAATGGATAAAACACCACAAATCTTTTGAGTTTAAGCAGTGTTGTTACATGAATATAGAAGAAAATTACTGTAGGTGTTGAGTACATAACTGCTATCTCTCAAGAAAGAAGATAACTCTCGTACTAACACTTAAGAAAGAACTTCTAAAGATTGTTCTGTCCACAGCATGTTGTCTTCAGGATATCCAATACTTATGCAAATAGGATGCCTTTTTGTGGCTGGGGGGATCTCGAGCAACTGGTATTCTTTACTCGTATTTAAATTTCTTTGTGTCTAAAACAGAAGGTCGACTGAGGGTGAACTAAATTAATGTTGGAATCACAAAATGAGTCATTCACAGACTGGCGGTTAATCTGAAACATATGATAAAGAAATTGGTGTTGATTTCAACTGGTAGTCATTTTTGAATTGCTTTCGGTCGTATCAAATGAACATCAAAAGCAGTGTTCCTGTCAGGGGGTGTTCGGGCGGTATTACCTCTCAGACTGAGCCAAACACCGTCCCACCCAATTAAAAATAATAAATATTGTAACAAGGACTAATTCATTGTTCTGCTAGAGTTACAATGTAAGGTATAGTGCATTTGAAACGCACAAATTGTTGTTTGAATATTTTATTTTATTTTTATCGTTTTAAGAAGTTATATGTTTTATTGACATTGTCATTGACATTGTTGTTCAATTTCAGAATAATAAATATTATTATTGTTATTGTATAGTGTATGTGAGTAGTCCATTTCAAAGAGGTCTCTTGTCCACAAAAATGTAAAATTGAGATCTTCGCATTATTAAGTTCATTTTATTATTTTCTAACATTAGTAAGGTTTTATGATTCCAGAACGATTGTAAAATCATCTAATTGCCATAAGAAGGTAAAGGACAGAAATTATCAGTAAATTTGTATATATTCTTTCATTCCCAATTGTTTTTCGAAAAAAAATGAAACTCTTGATAAACTGAAACTTCTACCACAATTTCTAAGGTATTCATGGCTGAAATTTGTTCATAGCTTTAAAAATTAATGTTTTTATAGATTTTCCAACATTTATGGGGCTCGGACAAGAGACGTTTTGGAAACGACCTACACATGTTGGGTTTTGTCAAACAGGAATTCAAACCTAACCTATCTGTGGTTAATTAACGTGCTTCCGATGATCTAATGTTGCATACGCACTAGTGAGAAACAGTACGAGTACAGCTACAATAGGATTGACATAACTTTTCAGTGTCGGAGGGTGTGAGTTAATTTGAGATATCTTTTTTGCAGTCATTGTACATAGACTGATCATCATTTTGATATCATCATGCCTAAACCTGGAAAGCACACCTTATCTCAAGTAGTACAAAGCACGACATCTTCAAGTACTGTTAAGTTCACAGCACTAGGCAAATCATCAAAGCACAGCAGAAGCACTCATCAGCTATCTACTATAAGCTCTCATCCATCGAATCCACATTAATCTGGAAGCCCTAAATCACCACCAACTAAAAAGATTCATCTCCGAGGATTCCGATGTTCAAATGCACTTATCTGATATTGAAGGTCCTGAACAGTATCCAACCAACCTAACTAAGCTGCCTTCATTCTTACTAACGGAATTCGATCCATGTTTCCAAACACCAAAGCTATTACTACACCAACTGTTGAAATATGTCTCACGTGACTCCATCCCACAAATCATATATACAAGAAACAGTATTATAATCAAATCTTCTGACAGCAACCTCACTTCTACAGATTTTGAGATCTTCGGCAAACAAGCAAAACTCACACCCCTCGCTTCAAAACCCATCCGTATGCAGCCTCCACCACGCTGACCACCTATGCTGTCCGTAGTTATCAGAGGTGTAGATCCTCAAATAACCGACACAGGAGTAGAAACAGAACTAACAGCCGAGGGATATAACATAGCTAAATGTCTTCGAATCAAAACTCAACAAGGAGAACCTAGCTATATGATCCGAGTATTGCCAAGACATCAGGTAACCATTGATGAGCTTCTAACTTACGGAGCTTTCATCTACAAAAGACGATATCGAGTAGAACCATCTAGATCATCACGTTAGTAATAGTAGCAGCAGTAGTAGTAGTAATAATAGTAGTAGTAGCAGTACAAGAATAAGCAGCAATAGAAGTAGTAGCAGTAGTGTTACAACTGAATTGAATTTATTAATGATCTTCAGGTAATTGTGGTTCAGGTCGGGTAGTGTTACAAGTGGATATATTTGTGGTGGTAACTGGTAGAGTATTAGTAGCAGTAGTTACAGTATTAGTATTTGATAATGTTCCTACATCTTGTTCTCACCGCGAGGTTATACACAATAATGTATTTTAGCATAAACTCCGTAAGGACTATCTAAGAGATATCATGAAGGCTATATGAATTATTAAGAGATATACGTAGGTACTTTGTATACAAGTAACAAGCTTATGAGCAAATATAACAAGATAGAAGAAATTATTTCAGAACATTAACACTGATCCGGAAAGCAATGTTCATTTTATGTTCTGTCGCGAAAGTATTGTGTAGTACTCGTTTCGGTCATACTATTATCCCAAAATAATCAACAACGTTCCGTCCATAAATTAACAACACTTGTTCTTAAGAAAAGAATCTGTTTTACAAAACTCGATTACTGCACAATAGTGGCGAAGACCACCAGCTTGGGATCAGTAGTGCGGAGGCTTAAGAAACAATTCCTACGAAATTGTGCATTTTATATGTAAAAGCATGAAACTTGGCATACATATAAATTATAAAAACTAGTTATTTAAAGCGTTATAGACATTCGCATCGTGCGCCCCTAGCCGCCATATTGGCAATGGCCGCCCAAATAAGATTTTTTTTTTTTTTGCAATCACTTTTGAGTAAATGATCATATTATAATTTTCTTTTCGTTAATTGCTAATAATTTAATTCTCTAAATGTAAATCGTAACAAACCAGTTATTTTAAGTGTTGTAAACATTGGTAGCAAGAAATCTGAGCCGCCATATATAAAGTAGCCGCCAAAATCAGTTTTTGGAGTATAGCCTTTAAGTGAATTATTTTATTATAATCTTATTTTCCCTAAGTTCCTCATCATTCTCCAAATATAAATTTTAACGAACTAGGTATTGTCATTAGTAGCAATCACTGTGAGCGGCCATATTGGGAAATAGTCACTCAAATCAGTTTTCAGGCATTATCCACACAGCCCAGGACATCGATGGGACGTCCTAAAACGGTACCGAAACGTCCATTTTACGTCCAAATCCAACAATGGACATCCAAAACTGGATATCCCAAACAGATCCATGTTTGGACGTCCAGCGGACGCCTAAAACAAGTCCAAAACTGGATATCCAAAAGACATTCTAGTGCGGACGTCCAATGGGTGCAGTAAAGAAGTCCGAAACGGAATGTCCGAATTTGCTCCCAGTTGGGACATCCAATGGATACCAAAAAAAATGCGTAAGTGTATATCCGCAAAAGATCAAATTTGGGACATCCAGTGAACATAGAAAACGCGTCCCAAACTGGACATCCAAAAAGATCGAATGTGGGACATCCAATGGGCGCAGAAAACCAGATACCGTAAAGAGATGGAAATTGAGGCATCCAAACGATGCCGGAAACACGTCCCACATAGAATCCCCGCAACTCCAGAGGTGATTGTTGTACACTATTACATATAATAGTATAATTGGAAAGTACACACACACACACACACACACACATATATATATATATATATATATATATATATATATATATATATATATATATATATATATATATATATATATAAAGAAGGATAATTGTTGACATACGCGATTTAAGTAGAGACTATGAAGTATTCACCAAGAATTGACACTCTCTCTCATTCGCTCACTCACCCACACGAACTGACACACACACTATGTACATAGAGTGAACGAGTGAGAGAGCTTGCATGCGTGTATAAAATAGCTACAGCCGAATCCTAACGGTAAAAAAAATCACCACAATCTCTGTTGACAGGTGAAACACACCAAGACAGATGAGGGCGTCTGAGAGCGACCACAGTTTTCTCGGAGCTTTGGAGATTATTATCGCAGCATTTTGACACACAAACAGCACATGGGCTGTCATCAAGCTCCTTCAAATCCAATAAGTTCTGACATTAACAACAAGCGATTTTGAGGTAACAAGGCTGGAAGATGCGAAAGAGATAGTAAGACAACCTCCTGATTTTGTAACCTGTGTTATTTAAAAAAGCGAAAACTTGTGCCTATTTCAAAGTGTCAGTCTTTCTTATCGATGTGTTTGCTTCAACAGAAGTTTCACTTCAAAAAGATATAACTTTCAAAAATAATTTCCTTTAAGTGATACATTTCAAGGGATGGTGAAAAATGCTAATAGAGCAATTTCTTAGTTATTAAGAGGCCTCTCTATACCTACGATGCGTGTGTGTGTGTGTGTGAGAGAGAGAGAGAGAGAGACAGAGTTTTCAAAGCTTTCAAGATACTGGACAAATGACAAGCAATAACGAAATTTTGGAATGCGACCCCAATACTGCATGTGAATGTGTATCAAATGAACGATCTGAGATTATGGAATTGTTTATTTTAGCTGAGAAATTAGAATACCCGTAATTGATGATGCCATACGCCAGTGCAATTATGGGTATTCTAATTTTTCAACTAAAATAAACAATGTCATACAACTATGTCCTATGGGGTGAAGTCGTACAACTAGTTTTCTTATCTTGTATGTGACTCTGGGTAAGGAAAACGGGTGAAGTGGTAAAATAAATTTTGTACACTACAGTAGAACCCGTGGTGGTTGGTTACGCCAGTGGCATTCGTCGTATTCTGACAGAAAGAGAAGAAGTAAGAGAAACCGAAGCTCTAGTAAACTACTTATCCGCCAGAAGACAGCGATATTGTCACTTGTTGTTCAAGGTCACTGTAGTAGATGTAGCAAATTTCAATACCACGAATCAACCTGTTCATGAATGGATATTAAACTAAAGTCCAAGCATTGATCAATTTAGAATAATTAAATTACGTGCATTTACTTTAACGAAAAGCAAAGTTATGGTTCGTAACAACGCTTGCATTCCACACAGCAATTGCCTTCAAAAATATAAAACCTTCGTGCAAAATGCATAACTTATTCACATATCAAGTATTGAGCTACTTTCTACATAAAAAGCTTTTCAAATGAAAATTTGTAAACCCTTTTCATTTACAATTTATTTTAATAAAATAAATTATATTTCAATATCCGAAATTTTAGAGTAACATTTTTTGCCAGTATAGTTTATACAAAATTTACCCTGCGAAGAAAAAAAAATCATTTCTGACAAAGTGTGGACAAAACATGAATTTAAAAAAAATGATCGCGACAGATCGGGACTTCGAATTGGGAGAGAAAAAAAATTA